>VYZP01071144.1:0-212265 GCA_013400635.1 Hypocryptadius cinnamomeus
AGACTAAACTGAGAGAGGCACTGGGGCTTTTCCTGCCAGCAGCAGAGCTGCTAATGAAGCTGCTCTCACTTCACCTTTCAACCAGTGCCCCACTCGAGTTCAGGGCATTGTAACTCATTTCTTCTGTGGCAGGGGCTGGAATCCAGGGAGAGACACAAACCTGAAATGCTTTGCAAGCTCACTTTGCCTTTTCGATTTCTCTTTGTGTCTGGGATGAGCCAGCATATGCTCGTCTAACATAAACAAGTGCTCTGAATTCTCCTGGGAAGAAAGGGTGAATCTGCTAGGAACCCTAAGGAGGTGTTGGCTGACTCTGAGCAACACCAAACCACTTAGACTTACCCTCCTCTTTATGTTTAGCCTCACATTGCAGCTGATGAGAAGGAGGTTTTAGTGAAATTGGGAATAATCCAGCAAAATTCCTGTTGGTTCTTTATGCTGCAATGTCAAGCTGTGCTCAGAGCAGGTCATAAGGCTGGTGACAAGGTGATGATTCTCCAGGATCTGATCACAGAGCAGTTCAGATGAAGTAGATGACGGAAATTTTACTTCAATGATTTGGAAATAATTAGGCAGATGACTCAATATTTTTGGGATAGAGGCTGTAACATCATATGCTTACATGAGCATTCATGTAAGAGTGAGGGGTTTTTTGCTTCATGACTTTCCTTAACCATGTGTATTTGAGAGCAGAGGAAAAACAGCATGGTATTTTTTAGGCTGTGAGCCAGAAGTTTTGCTTCAATGTTGGCAAATTATATTACTATTGTTCAACTTAGGTATTTAGAAAAATCTCCCTATCAGAGCTATGAACATTTCTCTTTTACAATGAGCCCCCAAAGTCACTGTGTTCATGGCCAGTTTCCCCATAACACATCTCCAGTAAGCATGCAAATGGAGCAGGTCAAAACCCAAGTGCATAACACCTGAGCAGTTTAATACTTATCAGCTCTCGACCCTGAATTTCACTGGGTTGTCTTTTCAAGTGCATGACTGCACTAACCTTGCTGTGTCAGGAAACTTTGTGTCCAATCCTGTAATTATGCATTAGATGTCCTGGCAGGAGAAAGGCAATGGAGTTTCTTTGCTGAACTCCAAGTGCAGCCTGTCATTACTTATTAAAGAGCAAGTAGCTGAAAATTCAACTGTTCTTGACACTGCAGCCTTTCCCAGCCTTATTTGTGCAAGTGGTAAAGTCATTTGCAGAGAAAGACATCTCCAGACACTTCTGAGGGAGCTGAAATGATATAGTTTTCTTATTTAGTGAGGGCATCTGTTTTTATTCTCATTTAAAAGGTGGGACAGCATGGTCAATTCCCCTAATGCTTGCAGCTCTTATTTCAGCACGCCTGCAAAAGGAGAGTCCCAGCAGAAATCTCGGGAGCAAGTTGTAATTAATTGAAGCAAGCAGATGGCTGCAGCTTCGTGTGCCTTAGCAAAGTGACAGCATCTGATGGAGGAGCTGTGGCAGCACAGGAGAGGGGCTGGGATGAAAGCTCTCCATGTGCATCTCCAGCAGGCTTAACAGGGTCTTTATTCAGACAAGTGTTATCTCACCCCTCACTGAATTATCTCTCTCAAATGGCCTTGGGTAAGGGATGGCTGTAAGGGAAGGAGAAAGAGGTGAGCCAAGATTTATTCTCAAGAAAGTGTAGAATAAGATGCTAAGTTTGAATGTCAGGCCATAATTGGCTCCCAATTGGCTCTGTGAGTTGTTTTTTCTTATTTTGGAACAGGAGTGCCTTTTCTGAATAAAACCCTCTTCTAAATGAATTAAACAAATTCAATTAAAAGTCTGAAAATGGTGTTCAAGGATGAGCACAATCACACACGGAATGAGAGTCCAAAGTAACTTCTGGCATAAATATATCCTTACAAGTGTAAACAATCAGGTTTGTGCTGTTTCTGAAGGGTGTGTTTGGTCTTTAAGTCAGGGTGGTTTGAGCAGAGAAACTCAAGAGCATCTTTTCTTTAGGAGACTCCTTCTGGATACATAAAGTGTGACAGATGGGGGAACTTGCTGGATCTTGGATAAGTTACTGAGATATTGCAGAGCTGCTGTAAATATTGTAGGACCTCATGACAGTCAAAGAAGATGAAAAATGACACCTACCCAGAAGGGCTGCAAAGTGTTTGTAAACCTCCAGCTTTTAAGAAGAAATGAATTTCCATCTGCCTGCAGTTTGGGGTCCTTGAACCTCAGTCCTCTAAGGAGAATCGTGGTGAAATGGATCTCCCCACACTCCATCAGTGTCTAGAGAAGGATCCTCCAGGGTTTCATGACACACAACATCATTTGCTGAGGGTTCAGACTGCTCCAAGCCCACAGGTGGCCTGAGTACCTTGCCAGAAGTATTTGGTTCTCAGGGAAAATCAGACTGTGGCCTGACTTTTATTACTGCAGGTGACAGGGGTGGCTCAGTTTCCTCTTTAGCTATGTCCTCTCCTTCTTTCTTTTGTCTGGACATGCCAAATTTGTGCCATAAGCTTAGTGCCAGTTTCTCACCAACATTCTGAACCCACAATTAGAACAGATTTTTCTTTATAAGGGCCCTATACACTGCAGCCAGCAGAGTTTTCTTTAAATCCTTATACCCAGTTTAACCTCATGTGATAAAAAACTTTTATTCATTACCTTAATTGTTGATTATCTCATTTTATTATTATCTTCAGATACCCTAAAGTCTGACATGCCAGCTTTTTGGCTGCAATTCCTGATTGTGAGGGCAAGCTGTCATAAATAAGTACTCTCTACAGAGCAGCTTCTCAATCTGGATGGTTTTGTACCACTCTCACTCAGACAAACTCCCAGATGTGGCAGGATCAGGCCTCTTATTCTGAGGTTCCTGATAATTCAAACTAAAGTTTTCCATCAAAACTTCTTCCAAGTTCAGCATAAGCACAACTGATGGAGTCAAAACCAGTTCCCTGCTAGTGCTAATTTAATACTCATCCCTTATCTTCTGATTCCAAAGGCATGGCTGGATGAATCTTACATGTCCCTTTGTGGAAATATTTTCCAACTTTTTTTCTCCCATATCTTCTGCTTTTGTGCGTGCATACGCTTTTTAAGAAGAAAAACTTGCTTATGTGCCAAAAAAAATTTCTATTGCTGCTTTTTCTTTGTTCCATGGTTTCTCTGTTTAAATTGCCTCACAGCAGTTCCTTTTCATTCACATGTGTTTATCAATTTTTAACAATTTCCAATTACCATATTCATTTCAAAAAATTGCAGGAGTAATGTTGCTGATAGAAGCTTTATATTTATTTACTGTCTTGCTTCCAGCCTGCCTGAAAAACACTGAAAACAAGTGTGCTGTTTGCAAGGATGTCTGCCTTTGAGTCAACAGCCATCCAATCCAAACTGGTGCACACTGACATCTTTGGGATCTGAAGGAATCCAAATTAGTTCTTACTTTGTAGCCTACAACCGAAAGGCCTTTTCTGGGAAGAGTTGGAATCAATTACCTGAAGGGGCATATTCTCAATTTGCAGGATTTAGCATCTCATCCGTGTTCTGTACTTACTGAAAAAAAATATTTTTTTTAATTTTTTTTTTGCTAAAAACCAAAATAACCCAAGCTGTAAAAAGTTATCTGAAATTCTGGAAAACACAATTTGTCCTGCACACACTTTCCCTTTCAAACTCTCATTTAAAATAAAAAAAAGAAGTCAAACCAGTTGGAAAAATAATTAGCAGAACAAACACTGCTGTTCCCAGAGGAGACCTCGTGTGCCAAACCAGTGAGTGGAAAGGATAGGTACAGCTGGGGCACAGCCCAGGCCTCCTTCCCCCTCTGGAACACAGACTGGAAAATGCTGACAGACCCTGAACTGTATCTGTGCAGGTGAGTCACGCTGCAATAAAGCACACCTCTGTCAAGCAGATAAAACCTGGATTAAATTCAGAATCTGATGCTTAATTCTGCATCATCACTCTTCTCTTTCTGTGTTTATCACACCAAAATATGTACTGTTTCCATCTGTTAATACTCCAGAGCCTGTTTGACAACTGAATGCAGCTGAAAGCTCTTAATTCTTAATTTGTATATTGGTTTTTAGGGGATGGGTCTTTTGTTTTTCCACATGGCAGTTAACACAACAAAGCTAGATGCTAAGAGCTGGCCTGCTCTTCACTGAAGATTGCTCAAAACAGAACAAGATTTGGAAGAGAAAGCTCTACTCCAGAGCTTATTAAATAGAGTGGATTGACAGTTATGTGAGGCTGATGTCTATTAAAAAAAGTACCCTTGGTGAATATGTAGGAAATCCCAATTTTCAGTAAACAAGGAAATTGAAAATATTATACAGATGCTAATGAATGGAACTTCATTCTGTCAGAATTAGCCAAATTAATCCCTGATATGTAATGCTTAATATTTCACAAAATAGTAAAATCTTTGGGCCCTTCTGAATGAGAGATTGGTTGTGCAGAGCCCTGTGAGCTCTGCTGGGGGTGTGTTGTGATTTACAGCCACTGTGACTCTTGTCCTGTTGCAATCCAGAGAAGGGGCAGGGGGTGATAGGTGGGGAAATATGCAGAGGTGATAGGTCTGAAGGGTCCAACCTGAGCACAAAGCAGGCAATAAATGCATGTGTTAACCCAAAACCAACCCTCCCAGGGGCCTCCAGGTGCCTTCATCCACATTGTTAGATGCCAGGTTGTCACATTCATATTTTCTGAAAAATCCCNCACCAGGTCACCAAGAAACTGGAAAATTGTCAGTGCTGAGGTGCTGGCAGCACAGCCCTGCTCTGTCCCCTGGCACCTTCTGCTCCTTTCCAGGCAATGCTTATCAAACACCCCAATCTGGCTGAGATTGCAGGAGTTCTGCAGGTCCCCCTTCAGTGGATCAGTGTTGTGGCTGTGCTGGAGATGGGAATATAATCCAAGGTTTGGGCTGGGAGAGATGCCCTGGGTCACCCCAACACGGCAAACAGGGAGTTTGGGAATTGTCAGCTGAGGCAAAAGAAAAGCAGGAGACACAGCAGGAGAGTGGATTCTTCTGGCACAGCTGATTTCCAGGCTTCTTCTGGCGAATACACAAACCCTTTGGACAATTAGGAGCACAAGGACTCTCTGTTCCCATTAAAAAGGGGATTTCCATTAAGAAAAGGTCTGGCATTTCTGCACAGCAGCGAAGATCCTCTCACCTATAACTTTCCCTCATTTCCCTTGCAGTTGCTTCCTTTCCAGGTGAATTCAGCAGGCAAACCAACATCTCTCCCTGTCTTTGGGGGTACCTGGGCTTATTCCAAGCCACAGCCTTGGTTTGTAGGCTGAGACACTGCAGCCTGGAGGAGTCCTTGGTGCTCTCCTGGCGGAGGCAGGACACCCAGCTGGATGGACCAGAGCTCAAACCTTCCCCAGCATCCCTTCCTCTGCCAAACAGAGCTGTGGCAGCCCTGGGTGACAGCACAACCAGAGCAGAAATCACATCTGTGTGCGGCAGAATCATGGAATGGCTGAGAAAATCTAGTTATGCTGAAATTTCTCTTGCTCTGTCTTTTGACCTTTTGTAGTACCTGGTAGCTCATTTGTCTTCCAGCACTAACAGAAATAGGAAGAAGGAAGCAAATTAAAACCAGAGAGCTCAGAAAATTGAACATGGATTCAGATGAGACAGGAAAAGCTGATTTTTCTTGTGGATATGTTCATTATCACTCTTTACTTATCCAAGGTAGGTCAAACTTTTCAAACTTGGAAAATATTTTGTATTGTCTGTTGAACCTAATCAAGGCATGATTCAATTAACTGGGTTGAGAAAGATTCTAGTGAGTTATTTGTGCACCTGGCAGTGTGTGCTGAATACTAATAGTCTGGGTAATGTTCTCCAAGTTCTTCATCAGCAGCAGCTGGAGCAATTTTTTTACTTTGATGAGTAGGGAAAAGAAGAAATCTATTTCAGTGCAGCGACAGTAGTAAATTTACATTACAAACACAGCAATTGCTAAGCATTACTGGAATTCAGCTGCCAGAATAAAAGCAGTGGCATTCATTTAGCTCCATTTCCAATTATAAGAGATCCTGATGAGTTTTTTTTCTCCAAAATAAAAACTTTGCAAACCTAGCTTAATTACAAAACTACACGGGCCACTACCCTCCTTGTCTGGCTATGGCTGTTGTCAGCTGTCATCCCAAGCATTTTGAACTCAGTTGGGTTTTGGGGAGGGGAAAGGCAGTTTTTGGTCCTGTGATTGGTGTAGAACTTCTTTTATTTCACAGCTGAGCATGGCAGTGGGCCACGGTTCTGTGAGGAAGAGCTATCCCTGGTAAATTCAGGACATCCCTCAGCCCCTTGTTCACTGTGGGAGCTGAATCTCTGTCATGCAGCTCCTCTTACTGGAGTAAATTTTTAAATTCACAAATTTAAAGTTTTAGGTTGATGAGACTGGGACTTTCAATTTTCTGTACACTTACCTGGTGTCTGCTCCAGCCAGTGGGAGACATTCTCCTAACTCCAGTGCAACCAAGTCACCTCCTGTGTGCTTTGGACAGGCAGCGAGCAGAGGGCTGTTAGAATAATTCCCTGCTATTCAGAGAATTCCTGACAGCAGCAGCAGTGCAGGAGGGCTGGTGAGGACACAGCCAGAAGACAGCAGTGCTCCAGGACAGCAATCAGTCTGGTCACTTCACTGCCTGCAGGTGACCCAGTAATAAACATTATTCAAGGGATTTTGATGGGAAAAGATATTTTAAAGATGAGGCATGTCAAAAAAATCCTGCTGTCAGCATAGGAGTGATTTTATTGAAACAGCAGGGTGGAGAGAATCTTTCCCTTCAAGTTCTGCTCAAAGAAGATTACTGAGGCTCTCCCTTTCCTCCCACACTGAGGCACAATGCCCCCAAAACCTTCCTGAGACCCCAGACCTTTGACCTTCCTGAAGAGTTTCTGGGAACCCAAGGAAACTAAGACATGGCAATAGGCACAATGTCTAAAATCTCCTGCCTAGGGCCCAAATTTCCTGAGCTCACAGCAGGAATGAAATATTTCAGCTGTGACATAAAGCCTCTCATGTTTGTTGAGCAGAGCAAGGCAGGGATCAGATCTGATTCATTAATAAACTTTTGTGTGCAGTAGCTCTGTTTTTTCTTCAGGCTCTTGCCGCTATACAATGAAGTACATGATTAAACCCAGCAAATGTCAGCTCAGAATCAATCTGGTTTGAGCAGGTTCTTTTTAATTCGAGTTACTTCAGTGGTGTTTTCAGTTGCCACTTGCTGAACAGTTGGAGGGTATTGGTTATGTTACAATCCTCAGGAAAAATTAATTCTGTTCAGACCTAGTGCAAGCAAATTTTATTGTGCATGCAGCTGCTCAAGATTAAGTAATTATATGGTGAGGCTTTGGAGGCAATGAATTTTAGATGAAGCATGTACACATTTTTATTATGCATACATTTTTCTTGATCAGTTTTCTCTTCATTTGGTCACTCGCTTATGTAGAAGCAATGAGAAAAATCTGCATATTTCACTCTTCAGAAAGAAAATTTCCATTTACAAAGCCATGATGCTTTCAGCCCACGCATCCTTTAGTGAGTTTTCAAAACCCACTGATCTATTACACTCCACACAGCAGCTTCAATAAACAGGTCATCTCAGGAAGACCCAGGTTAGACCCTCAGCTGGCTCAACAGTCTTTTCTCTTTTGAGCTCACTTAGAACCATTTCACCTTCAGTTGAGCAGAGGTGGCATCATGACCCAGGTCTCATCAGGGGATGTTTTACATGGGGTTTTTTGTTGTTTAGAAAAGGTTATAAATCAAAAGTGTCCTCTCTTTTTTCGTTCTTTCCAGGCAGCTGAAAGTTCTTTCTCTTAAAGCTGGTTTCTGAAAAACACCAAAAGAAGACAAAAAGGAGAAAAGCAATTCTGAAACAAAGAGCAAAAGGGGACGTTTTCAAAAAGAGCCTTTCAACAGCTCCACAGTCCACATTACCTGAAGTGTATTTATGTAACTGGTCCAACCTCAGCAAACCCTGCAGCAGCTTTGGGCTGCAGGTCAGATCGGTTCACCATGATTTTGGCTCCACATCTCAAAGAGGAACTTCTGCTGCCACCCTGAGCACTCTCCTGCTCAGACCAGAGGCTTTGCCCTGGGGCAACACATCCTGGAACTGTTCCAGCAGAGGCTGAGGGGGTCATTCTCCAGCCTTTATACCAAATTCATGCTGTTGTGGGACCTTCTAGCTATATGGATTGGAACCAGATCAAGCATGCAATTACATCTCTAGTGAATTGGTAAAATGTAAAACAGGGAGCTTCTGTTTATTTTCTGGTAGCTGAAGAGGATATGGGATCTCAGAAAATGTTAAAGTGCTTCAGGCAGCTGGTACATGATCCTGACAGTGAAAACTGAACCTGTCAACTCTTTAAAAAATTTGAATCAGCAGAGCAAATTCATAGTGGGTCAGTGCTCTGTGTCTAACAGCTGCAGCAGGTTTGGTCTAAGATGGATAAATTATATCACTGAACCATGATGTGAGCATGCAGACGATGTGAATGCAGCTGAGGGAAATGTGTTTCTGTCAGAAAAACACACCCTGCAAGATACCTCACCCTAAAGCTCTTTGACTACATTATTTTTGAGCCTCTGTCTGAGAGCCTTTTTCCATGACTGCCTTTCCTTCAAGCCCAGCTTTTGCAGTGCATTGCCATAGTGTGGTAAACAGAAATACTAATGCTGTATTCTGAAGAGGTTCTATAGCAGGAAAAAAAAAAGTATATCTATGCATTTACAGGTATTTTTAGATAAATAAATACAGGTACAAACCTGTCCCTTGTCACATGGCAAAATACCCAATGTCTGCCTGTGTGGATCACAAGTCAGCTTTATAAATTCAACCAGCAGGAGTCTTATTTTATTGTAAATACCATCCAGGATTGCCATCAGTGGCAGGCCTCTTATCTGCTGGTGAATGAAGACACCATAAGCAAGTGCTTTTTAATGGTGGTGTAGAAGAGTTCTGTGTGCTTGGAACACATTGATCAGGGCTGAGAATGCTCCATAAGAGCAGTAAAATCTTGGTCTGTCTCTCAGCAGTGGTGGCCCAAGGCCTGTCCAGCCCCCTGATGCCACATCACACCAACAAGAAACACAGGTGAGCTCCAGACACGCTGCAGTCACTCCATTGTGATGTTGTTTTCTGTCAACATCTCCTAAAAAAAACCCTGATATTGTTCAAAACAATGGATATGAAAAGTGATGTGCCTCTGTGGTCCCGTGCACTTCAGTACTGCATGTATAAACCAGGGATAGATTTCTTCTGGGCTGTATTTTATATTACTGAAGCTGTCTGATCTGCTCAGACTGATGCCTCTTGTTCTGTATTTTATCTAAATGTGTGTTATGAACTGCCTCATGTGGAGGAAAGAGCAGCAGTGTGGTGCCAGAGGGGCTCAGGGGCTTTGCTTAAATCAATGCTTTGTTGACTTTAGTGGAGCAGGGTGTTGACCCCCTAACAAGGCTTTGATGATACATCCAATGCCACTATTTGTACTGCAGTTTCCAGTAAATGAAACCAGCAAGTTCTCTATCAAATGGGCCTTCAGAAGTGAGAGGAGATTTGCAATGATGAAAAACAGGAGCTGAACTCTTAAAAGCTCAGCTATACCCATTTTTTCTTGGTCTGTACCAGCCATGGATAATGACAATTACATTGCCTGTCCCCATCTCATAAGCAGGAAAAACATGAATAGTTGGAGATATGATTTTTTACTTTTAGACATTGTAAAATGAGGAGGAGAGAGAGGAAAAAAATCTTGTTTTTATGAAAAAGGGTCATAAAAATCAAAACTGGAATGAATAGCAGAACACAAGACAAAAGCATTTCATTTTAGCTTTTGGCAGTTTGTAAAAAAACCTTTTAATGAAAAACTGTTCTGCATGAGAAAACAAAATGTCTCAGTGAAATGTTTCGACTACTTTTCATGGCTTTTTAAATGGAGCTAAAGTCCAGTAAGTTGTACAAAACAATACCATGGTGTCCAATGCCAGTATTTCTTATTTTTGGTGCTCCAAAAGCATAAGGGGAAAAAAAAATCTGTTTTTCCTCTGAGGTTTTCCAGTTTAGGGCCCAAGTTTCTCGGTTGCCTGGCCGGGTGTGAGGCTGTCCTGGCTGCACCTGTGGCATGCACAGAAACTCTGCTCTTCAGGGCATTTTGGGGCTCACTGGAGCTGCACGTGCACAGCTGCAGCAGGGCAAGACCAGCTTTGCAGGGACTCCTGCAGAGGATGTTTCAAGCAATACACATCGAAGATTTTCCTTTTTAAGATTCAAACCTAATTTCTTACTGGAAGAACTCAGCTTTTACCTGAGAGGTGTGCATGAAAGAAAACTTCAGAACAATGACTTTTATGGCATCTGCCAATATTTTCATTTTAGCTTAACGGGGGATTTAAATTATTATTGAGTCCTATTTTCTGAAAAGAGCAAATGCTCTCTTTGAGAAATTTGATTATATTGAGCCTCTAACTGAATAAACACAATACCAGCCCCAGTGGACTAATTCCATTAAGACTTGAACTATCCACCTTGAAGTTGCTCATGAATGCAAAGTGCCAGAGCTGCTGGCATTGCTGGGTTTGCAAAGCAACTTGTACATTTATGTGTCAGATAACAAAAGCCATATTTATTTAGATATTAAAATGAACGGATTTAATAATGTATTTAAAAATGTCACTGTTACTCGTATGGTCTTTCTCTCTGCATGAATAATATTCTTTATTACAGCTGTATATTATCTCCAAAATAATTCTTGCTCTGAATGTTGCAAGGTGCTGGATCTGTGATCTGTGGCATAGACAGGTGGAGAATTTTAATTTTCACACAGAAATGTCCATTTCAGTATTTTGCCTATCCAAACTCTGCTCTGTCTCACCAGTTTTTTAATTCTATCTTTTAGATAACTCTTTTCTATCTAAATAACGTATTACTGCTGAGGTTTGGGAGTCATTAGGGAAGATCTGCCCAATTAGCATGTTAATTAGGACCTACCCAATTCAGGGATAGGGAGGTGATTGTTTTCTTAGCATTCTGTGAGATGAAAGAAAGATTAATGACTGTGCCTGCACCCCTTGAGGGGTGTAGAAGTAACACTTCTTATTTGAGATATCTGTGTGTGTGAGGAGGTGTTTGAAATGGCTGGGCTTACTGAGGGAGTTGCCTGCTGATTAGTTATGCCTGGAGCAGAGAAAAATATAATTGAGTTTGTTTCTTGATGAGAAGAAAACGATAGTACAAAGCAAACATAACAGGGCAGGAATGTCTGCTCTTACAAGCTGGAGATCAGCTGAAGCCCTGCTCCCTGAATTGGGCTGGCAGGGGGAGGCTCCTGCGTCTTCCTTGCAGTATGGTTGGTGCAGGTCCTTAGAAACCTGGTGGCTGTGGATGGAAAGTTGGTTTGTAACAAACATCCCTTCCCTTCCCATCTCCTCCCAGCCATGTGCTGCCCTACAGCCACAGAGTGTGGCCCACAGGTACCTTGAGCAGGCTGTGCCCAGCGCATCAGAATTCAAAGGATATATAAAAAAACAAAAATAAAGTGCAGGAGCCTTGGGGGATATGTTCTGGTTTGCCAGACTGTTGGTGCCACGCAGATTTGCTCCTCTTCTCCCTGTGATGCTGTGAAGCTGATACATTCCAAGATTATCTGGCAAACACAACTCATGCCTGTCATTTTGTTGCAAAACTCCAGCACTGATTTATTCCAGGCTTCTCAAATATTCATGTACCCAGGGAAACACCAGATTGTTGGTTTCTTTGCTTCCTCTGAGTTCTGCATAGACAACACCTGTTTTGATGCACTTCTGTCTGATATGAAAACTTTCTTTTCCTTTGTTAAATTTTTCTGTAAGGAGTATCAGCTTCTCAAAATGTAGAGGGTTGTCAAGGTGGTCTCATCCACAAATGCTCAGGAAATTGCACTCCCGGCTTTGGGATCTGAGCATATATTCCTTGCAAAGCAACTTCCCAAACTTATCCTCAACGGCACAGAGGAGACAAAACAAGATTCCTGTGGGTATTATCAGTTTACCACAACTTGTTCTGGTTGCAAATGCTGTTCTTTAAGCCTTTGTTCTATTATTGTCTGTGGTGCTCAACTACACCTCTTTGTTTTTCTGTCACTCCTGCCATTCTTAAAATTTCTTTTAGAAATTGATGCAGTTCCAGGTAGATTTGCTAGAGAAAACACTTTCATGTTTAGGTGTTTCTGTTTGATGATCATAAAGAACCATTTGATGCAGTAAATTCCCAGTGCACAAGCACAGACCTTATGCTTTCAACATTTCAGTTGACTCAGTGTTGAGATTTTTTAAAATCAAGTAGAGCTGGGGTGAATTTCTTTATTCAGAAATATTTTTTTCTCCTTTTTTGATGCTGTGTCATCCTTATCCATGTGAATGCTTCTGGATCTGGATTGTAAATTAATCTCTTGCTGAGTTTTAAATTGGGGTATGAGCCACTCACTCATCTCCCAGAGAATGCAGAAACCATGAGATAAGACCTCTGTGCTCGTGTGAGTTACAGCCAGGCTGTTCAATAAAAAGCTGCAGATAGCCACAGTTTGTGATAACAATGTGGTTTTTCAAGTCACCCTGAGATGGAGTTTGCTATTTGTCAAACAATACCATTTTGATCAAATAAAAGTAAAAGCTGCCTACGTTATCTCTCCACACAACCAACAGTACCTGTGGGAAACACAGTTCTGTACAAAACAATTGATTCTACTGATATAAGCAAATTAGGTTTTTGTGACACAGGGAGGAGGGTTTTTTTAGCCTAAAATGCTCTCCATTGAGAACTCCCACCAGGTGTGCTATGCTTTCTGAAGTCATTAATGTAGATCAAAGAATAATTAGGCTTTGGCAAGCATAAGGGGGTGTGATTAATCAGTCTGAACAGCATCCTTTTATCTCATAATCCCAACTGTTGAATCAGCGTGGCGTGGCCAGGCTGCAGGAAAGGACCCACACAATTGTTTTGCTCTTGCACAAAAGCATGGCATGAGGATGAAGCAAATCCATCCTTTTGTTTCTTACCTTTCTCAAAACTGAGGACTAGGGACAAGTGTTAATAGCAAATCACAGATCCAGCACTGAGCAGAGAGTGAACCAGAGCACCCAATCCTTTCTGACTGAGAGACCACCCACCACAGAGAAGTGGAAAATCCATGTAGCAGATTATCTTTTGAGGCCAGTCCTGTGCAATGAGACTGGTTCTTACTCTGTGTGTGTCAGTGAGCACACCAGGACTTTCTTGCTCACTTACAGGAGTCTGCTTTACTCTTTGAAACTTTTGTTTGCTCTTCATGGAAGCTTCCTGTACTTTTTGAAGACATCTCTGCCATAGCTGTGTAAAAAGCTACCTCTGCTTGCAGGTGGCCTATCAGTTCCTGGGATATAAATGTTGATAAATGCAAAGGGGAGAAAGTCAATGTTGTTAACATGGTCCTGTGTCTATAGAACACCAGCAAGACTGTCTGGTATAAATGTGATCAGGGTTTGGCCTACAGAGACCTCCTCTGGTTTAATTACCCGGCAAGCCCCAGAAATTTGCTATCAGCATTTTAAAATCCATTGATTAGATTAGTCAAGAGGCAAAGAATCTGACCAGAATTTTTTTAATTGGCTTTGCATGCTTCAGTCCTTCTCTGGGGAGGAGGCAGCTAAGCTACTCAGGTGTCTTTTTTGTGCATCCCTGGATAGAGCAGGGAAGAGCAGGTTCCTAAAATGTAAGGGGACTGTACAAGCCACTCACCAGACAAAGAGAAAAGGAGAAGATTATTTTCCTTCTGCCTTTTCTCCTGAAATGCTGCTACTGAGAGAGCAGCAGGGTGCAGGATGGAGGGGCTGGAGCAGCAGCCCCTGCCCATCCCAGTGCTGCTGTCAGAGCCCCTCATGCAGAAACAAGGAAAGAAGATGTTACAGCAAGCAGGCAGCATTTTCCTAACAATATTTTACTGTTTGTCTTCTTCACTCACATCAACATTTCAGTGAGGAAACAATGAAGTGTTTCCTTCCACCTAGCAGTAAAATATATCTCAAATAAAAGGGAGCCAGTAATGCTTTTATTACCAAAGTATCTGCAGAACAAAGTGCTTACTTTCTCCTGCTTATTTCTAAATCATATCCACACTAACTGTTGCATCCGTTTTCTGCATCCCTGACTGTGTGAGAGAAACTTGGGGAGAAATTACCTCAATAATGTCTTTCTAATCTTCCTTGTTTACAGCACACTTTTTGTTCAAAGTCATTATGACAGTCATGGAAGATTCTGAGTATGATGCAGTTATTGAATTTTAAATGAAAACTAAATTGGCTGTGGTAGAGGGGAAAAATATCTCATAACACAGTAATTTTTCCTCAGGGTACTGTTGCTACATTTTATTAGAAATAAGCAATTTTTACCATGTCTCCAAAATGTATAGTGCAGATAAATGTGAGATATTAATCTAGGAAAAAAGGCTTTTACACGTATTTAATGCCAAATGGCTGCTTAAAGTTTGCATGTCTTCCACATTTTTCTGGAGTGTAGCAGAAACTATTTACCCATTTTACTGAAGTGAAACACATCTCAGTTCTCTGCATTGGTCAAAAGCCTCCTGTGGTGTCAGTTAGATGGGATTTGAAAGGTCTGGAGGTTTTTTCTGCTTGATTTGTGCATTTGGGAAGCAAGGAACATTATCTGCATGTGGAAGGCATCAAGGTGCCCATGTGGCTGCTAAACAAACCTGTCTGCAGGGCAGGTGCCACTTTTCCCATTCCAGCAGCCCCCACTGCTCTGTCCCCACCAGCCCTGGGGTTCCTCGGGGGGGTTCTGCTGGCCAGGAGGCAAAGCGGAGGCATTTGACAAGATAAATATGGGGATGAAATAAAAAGCACCTTCATCCCAGGGCTGCAGCCAGCTGGCAGGTGCAGTTCACAGGCTGGCTCTGTCAGCTGGCAGGGAATGGCTCATCCCCAGCACAGCTCAGAGGCTGCCAGGAGGGAGCTGGGAGCAGCCCAGGGCCATGGGCAGCCCCTGAGCCCTCTGGGCACCTCCCTGCCAGTGCCCTGGAGAGCAGATCTCTGCAGCCATTCCTTCCTCAGCCAGCAGCACTGGTGCCCTGGTTTGATGGGTTAGATTCGCTTCATTCCTTCAGCAAGTTAGGCTGCAAACAGGAGCAATATTCCAACCAGTGTTTAGTGAATTCTCATTAACCAGGATTAGCTCTTGCTCAGCTTCAGCTCCAGTTACAGTTTGTCAGACGGGGAGTGGATGTGAATGAATTGTTGCAGAGGAAGGGGTGTATTTCTGTAGCTGCAAAGCACAAATTAGCATGGAAAATGCATCCACACATGCTTGGTGGAGTCCATGAAGTCATGGTTTCACTCATCCTGGCTCTGAGCTGCAGCTGTCACCAGCCCAGAGCATTGTCCTTGTGCCCAGCCCTTGTGCTCGTGTCTCCTGTTTGTTTCATGGCTGTAGCTCACACTGGAAACCTGAACACAGAGTAGGGTAGGGGTCCAGTTTGGTCAGAAAGACCAAAGTGGGCTTGACAGAGGATGCAGTTATGGAGAAACCATGGTTTGCTTGGCCTCAGGTTATTTTGGCCTTTGGGAGGTAAAACCTGCATAGACAGAGTCCAAAATGAGTGTTAGAGGCATGTTCAGGAGAGTGCAGACACAGGATTCTGTGAGATCCTCACCCATTTGCAGAAAATCTGGTTTGGATTTCAAATTTTCACACTTCTGCCAGGGTGCTAAAATAGAAATTCCAGGGAGGTTTGCAAGGAAGCTCGCAGCAAACCTTACACTAAGTGAGCTAATTCAATTTATCAGTCCTGGTCAGGTGCTGGGATGAGAGAACATTTAGAACTGA
The DNA here is from genome assembly GCA_013400635.1 of Hypocryptadius cinnamomeus. Lineage (NCBI taxonomy): Eukaryota > Metazoa > Chordata > Aves > Passeriformes > Zosteropidae > Hypocryptadius > Hypocryptadius cinnamomeus. Next base: position 15,863 of record VYZP01071144.1, read on the forward strand.
AGTCTCTTTCCAGATTAATCACAAGCTGTTATATTTTTATGATTTAGTGGTGTTGTTTATGACTAACATTTATGGAAGATAACTAGTAAATTTTCAATAAAAGCTTTTCACCTCAAACTAAGATTATAACAATTTTAGGGGTAATTGGGCAACTGTTGAATTCAAAAGCTGATAAATATAGGGAGTTTTTCAAAACTGTTTATTGCCTACTGACTTAATGGCAGGTTAGACTGCCAGATGCGTCTCTCTGTGATGAATGTATAGCTTGCTAAAAATAATGTTGTTGTTCATCAGTTGAAATATATGGCAGCCTGTAAGCAAATGAAAGGGGTGCTCTCCAATTTCAAATTAAATCAGTTGTGAAAAACATTTCCTAATTAACAAGGCTTCATTTTAGAGCAAATAAAATCCCTTATAGTATACATTTCACTCTTCTGTATTTTCTCTTTGTAAATATGCCATCATTGGTTGCTTTGCTTCCCATGTTGTCTGTTTGGCCTTCATAAACTGAAATGGGAGAGGTGTGTGCTAACAAAAATTATGAAAAAATTATGTGTACCTCACGATATGATCTGTGAGCTGTCTACAAAGGCAGAAAGGAAAGACAACCTTACAGCCATCATGTCTAAAGAGTTTTACAGTAATCTGTATCAGCCTAGGAAAATATTTATAGTAAACAGGTTGAAAAAGGTCAAAAATCTCTATTCTAAGTGAAAACTTTATCCCCTCCCCCTCCCAAATGGAATGTCGTGATCTTTGCATTTTGCTCTCAAATTTCCTGTAGAAGTGCTTGAATTTCAGTACAATTGCTGTTTTCAGTAATTTAACACAAAAGCATTTTTCAGAATTCTTCTGCATGTGCATGGGTGCATTTTTACTCAGGCAGTTTTGTTGAAGTCTATTCTCAATTTAATGATATTTTAATTAATTGTTTCTTGGTTTTCAGCTTCACATTGACTGCCACCCATTCAATCTTGGCTTCATATTTTGGACAAACTCTGCTGTAAATAGTGTTTCAATTTCTACACAAGGAGTGTAAAATGTAATTCTCATTTCCAGCATCATTCAAATGCCCACATAACTCTTATCCCTGTGAAAGTAAATTGAATCTGTCACGTCATCTTCTATGGCAGCCTGATTCTTGGTAACAAAAGATATTGCAGCTGACAGATGGAGCCACACACTATATAATTAAGTCTCCAGTGTGTGTCAGCTGCAGCCTTTCAGACACAATTAGAGTCTGACCAGTTCACCCATTTAGGTACTTTAAATAAAAACAAAAAATATCCCTTAGGTGGATGTGGAGGTTTCTGTGAAAAAAAAAAAATGAACTCCAAAATGCATTAAACAGAAAAAAATAGGATTTTGTTCATTGCCAGATCTTCCAGTGATAAAATTTGATACAGGTCTTTAAATCCTCATTTTACCTCCTTTTCTTTTGCATTTATTATGTCCTTAGTGTAGCTAAGCATAAACTCTTCTCAGTAGGGAGGCTCATGGAAGCAATGGATAGAAAACACATTTTCTTTAGAAAACTGGCTTCAGGAACCCCCAGCTGTGCAGGAGATACAATCACATTGGGTTTGTAACAGAAGATTGTAAAACTTGGGCAGAACTATGAAACAACAGAAAAGTTTAAGGAAAGACAGAAGGCATTAAGTGGTGTGTGATGCATCCAGAATTAAAGATGAGCCTGATGCACAGTCTTGTGATCTGGCCTCAGCATCTGCCATGTCTGGGATCTCCATGTTTTTGTGACTTTTCCTCACAAAGACAAAAGGAGAAGAGATTTTGGATAATCTGCTGCACTGCACTCCTGGGAAGGGATCAGGTGCCTTACACCCATCACCTCTGCACATCTGAGGTGCTTTGGTTTATGAGAACACTGAGCAACACCAGATCTCAGTGTTCTCCTGTGGTTTTAACCTCCAAAGCTGATTCCATTTCTTCTGACACACACTCCTTTGTTCAGTCTTTCTTCTCTCCCTCCTTTCTTTCCTTCCCACACCCAGCAGTTGCCTGATAGTCATTACATTGATGCACCAGCAGCAGCTCACAGAGTTACAGCTGCTTCTTCACATTCTTTTTTGCTTTTTAGGTATGTTTTGTTTCATTAGAGAGAAGTTCCATGCTGCTTTTATTACTCTGACTACTAATGAAGGATAAGCTTATTAATTCAGAAGTTTTAATTAAATCACTTGCAGAGGGACCTGCTTGGCATGAAAATATATTCAGTGTGTGACTGAAAGGAGCCCTGGTGGTGCAACCTTCCTTGCTGACCATCCACATTGGACACTTGTATTCCAAAGCAGCGTTGGTGGGGAGGTCAGGAGGCAGGAGACACAGGGGTGCACTTCCCAAATGAAGGGCTTCAACCACCAGGGCAGAATTTTAGCTTACAGCAGACATCTCAGACATCTAATTGTAGAAAAGCAGGTTGCCAAGAAAGTCAGTCAACTTTTCCTACAAAACCAGCCTAAAATGGGATTGGATGCCTCATAGTTGACCCTATTGGGTTACTGCTTTAGGCTAGGGAGTCACTTCTAGCAGTTTAAATTAGCACTGGAGTGAAATTTATCCACTCCTTTCGAGCCTGAAATCTCCAGAAGGTGCACATGCACCTCTGTAGTGCATCTGCATTGAGAAGTCCCAGGACTTGGTTTGCCTCTATGGCTTATATCAGATAGACTTGATTTTAAGAAATAAATGTTTCCTTGGGGGAAAAATAAAATAAAATTAAGCTGCTTTCTTATTCTGGGAACTGTAATTGGTGATGAGTATGGCCTTTGACTTACCTCTTTCATGCTCCCTGCCCCAGTCTGGCATAGATTTACAAAATTGATTTAAAGATTGATATTTCTCATCCTGTTCCATGCTCCCCTCTCCTCCCCTACCTGCCCTCAAAGTAACCAAGTTACAAAGCTTTCCTTTGACAAAATGCATTCTTGAGAATGCCATCACCCCAGGTGGACTCAGGCAGGAAATATTTTTCCTTGCAGCCAATGAAAGAATAGGAAAAGACAGAGAAAAATTCTTGACTTCGTTTATCAGATTTCACCCTGTTGCTTCCCTTTGGCCCATGCCTCTCAGACCTGCATTGCTGTTTGAGTTTTCACAGTCCTGGCCCTGACAGGGCTGTCGTGCTGGGCAGGTCTGATTTGCATCTTGGACATTGGTGTAAGGCAGGAGAAACCCCCCAGGCAGGACCTGGTGACTGCAAAGCCAACTAAAAGCTGTAATAGCCACCATCCATCAGGTGAAAAACCTGGAGAGAGCAAATGCTCTTATCTCAAACACTGAATTTACAGTAATTAACAATTGTAAATGCAATTGCAGTGTATTATAGGCTGTCCTTTCTATGATTGTGGGGAATGGAAGTTAATGGAAATACACTTGATAATAGTTGTTGGCTGAAGAGCTCCCATTAGCTGATCCAGTACCTCCAAATGCACACGTAGGTAATAACTCAGTAGATGAATCTGCAAGAAATGAATTGGGGTTTTTTGGTTGGTTTTGTCATTGAGAGAGATAATAAAGATGTTTTTTAGTAGGCTCAGCTGGGATATTACTGCTGTTTGTACAGCCAAGTGTTTTGTTGGAGAGATGAAGTGCTGTGTATAAACTTGTTCACTACCAGAAACCTGACAAACACTGAGCTGATATCATGTCAACAACAAACTGGGGGCAATGCCTTTCCTCTCCTTCTAATAGGTTTTTCCTTACATATAATCATGAGCAATACTAAAAAATGACAATGGGGGTAAAAAAATGGCCTCTGGAAGGTGTCTGCTCTCTGTGATTCACAGTGTGTCTGACTCCATGTATCAAGTGCAGAGAGGATGAAAATAATTTGTTTGGGGATTACCTACAGAATGAAACTTGATAATCACTCAAGTGAGTGGCTGCTGCATTTGTCTGCTACCCTCTTGCCTAGTAATCGTTGTTGAATGCAATGAAATTATTGTTTCCAGGGGTGGGGAGTGAAGGAGAGCTCATTGCTCACGGAGCTGCCTCTGCTTCCCTGTGCAGAAGTGTCAGCAGCCACTTAGCAGGGCTGTTAATTGGATCTACAGTCGCTGACCAATTAATGCTCTTTGGGTTTTTTGTCCTTAGGGAAACATAAACACATAGCACAAACGGGGAAGTTTAATACACGGACCAGTTTAGTCCTCAGAAAATGCTTAGTGCATCTTCAACACAACATGGCAATCAAAGGCACACGTGTAATTATGTTTTATAAAGATTTTATAGGAATGGCCGGAATAATATTAATGATGTGTGAACTTAGGTGACAAGACCTGATTTATGTTTCAGGCAATTACATTCTACAAGCTGAAGTAGAGAACAGAGGTAATTAACAAGAATAATGAAAGCACTACCTTCCCCTAAATCACTGTTAAAAAAGAGTAAATAATAGAAGACAAAGGGATTATGAGTCAAGTTGTGTTGTTATTCATCAATTTTAGAGCAGAATGGTGGGTTTAATTAGTGAAATGGCATAGCACTTTCTTGGTGCTTTTCAAGAAGTCTTCATGCTCTTCTATCACTGAGAGCAAACATCTGATTGAATGCAAATGGCAGTGATTGCCTTCTCCACACTCCTGATCAGGAAAGGAAATTTCCATTTGTGCTCCTCTGAATGAAGCAAAGGGAATGATTAGTGGCCAGGCTGGACTGGGGAATTTTGCAATCCTGATTGCAGGTGAGGGTCTCCCTAATCTGCAAAGGATGGAAGCTCCCACTTCTCCAGCAGTTCCAGTTTTCTGTGAGTTGTTCTGTTCCAGTTTTTAATCTGCAGTGCTTTTTGGATAAGAAAGCAAATCAGTCTCCACTGCGAGGACCCTTATCTATTAATTAATTTTGCCTTGTCTGATCCCAGGAGAAGACATTTCTCATGCCAAGCCACGGGAAGCTGATGCAGAATTGCAGTACCACGAGCAGCAGGAGCCCGTGAGGATAAACACAATGTGCCTGCTCAGACAGCAGAGGGCAAGAGCTGCCACAGTCCCAGAGCAGGGTCAACAACTGGCAAAATACCCAGCAAAGTTTCTTTTTGTAATATTTTAGCTGATACAAGGACTGTTCCTTTGGAAGTTGTTTTATATTCTGTTCATTCCTCTGAGGGCTGAGCAAACATGGACTGAAAAAATGACTGACTGAAGAGAAGGTTTTTTCATCCTGATCAGCTTGGGCTCTGCTTTTGACTGGCTTTACAGACTAAGGGATAAGATAGTTGCTACTTGTAGATGCATTTGATCTCTCATTGCCAGGAGGACATGCTGCCATTCTGATAAGGAAAAGTAACACTGAGTTATTTCTCCATTCACAGAACACAAATCTGGTTCTGCAAGCAGTTTGCCAGGTGTGATATCAATCAGTACAGCCTCTTCACTGATCCCCAGTCGAGGGCCAGGACAAGGCTGATGGAGGAGGTCCATTGTGAAGAGGCTCAATATTTTCTTGTGCACTGAGTCAGGGGAAAATCTCTGTGGTTCAGAAGCAGCACTGACTGACCAGAATCATGTGGCAGCCCCTTGGGTTGAAGGCCTCAAGAAATGGGGCTTCCCAAACATTTTTAGATCTATCTGAATTAAAAACTTAGCCTGAAAAAGATATTTTGTGTTGGTTGACTTAAAAACCCCCAACAAACAAACAAAAAAACCCATACAAGAAAAGAAATTATTCCCATCATTACAGAAAGTTAAATCAAACTCTGCACATCCCACAACTCTTCACAGCCCAAAACTCAGATGCAAGTTCTGATGTTAGGCTTCCTCCACATCCTCAGCTGGCAGGGAGCACCATATTCAGAAAGGAAAATACAGAAGGTTGGCTGTGCTTCTCAGGGCCTGGTCCTTGCACAGAGGCTCTTGTGAGCTCGGTGTGACTGCACAGGGGTGAGAGTGGCTCTCAGCAGCACAGGTGACATCTGTCCTGCAGCTGACACAAAGCCAGTGCAAACCTGAGCTGCTTCAGACCTGTGCTGCCAGCGTGTGACATAGTCAGAGCTCCACAGAGCAAAATAGCTTTTTCTGGTGTCCTGCCTCATTGGAAACTGGCCAAGAGAAGCTGCTCTTCTGGCAAAATCCTGGCTTGTTGAAAGAAAAGCACATTATGAAACTGCCTGTTTTGAAGAAATAAGGTAACTTTCAGTTCTGAGCTTCTTGGAAATTAGCACAGCAATTTTTTCTTCAGGAAAAAAGCAAACGTCTTCTTGGGGTTTAATACTTGCACTTGGTATGAATGTGTATATAGTGCACAATGTACTAAAGTGGTGTCCAATTTCAATGACAGATTTCTTTCTTGATTGAAACACAAGGTTTCAGTGGTCTGAAAATTAGTCTCAACTATTTTAACTTACAGCAAATAAAACCAAATCTGAACACAGAAAGTCATGTGACAGTTTCATGGAAAACAGAAATTCTGATTTCAGTTTAGACAGCACTGCATGGGCTACTTTGAGTTTCAGACCTAATGGATAAAGGCATAACAAGAATTTTCCTGGAAATTCTTGGAATTTCAGACTGTTGGGGGCAAATTCTTATTCTTTATGTTCACCCCCTTTTTTTGCCTGTGTCTGGGCTTGGGGAGTGAAGCAGAGCCACTTTAAGGATGCCACTGAAAATCGGGGAGGGAAGAAGTGCTTCAAGGCTTGTAGTGGGTGTGTGGAGGGAGGGGGGAATTTTAAACAGGATTTAATGGAGCTGGGAGCTGGGTTATTTAAAACTGGTGCAAAGATCCTTTGTATTGACAATTCACTGTATGAGCCATAAACTCTTCACTCTGTGCCTATAAAAGATGAAAAGACCAATTACTTATTGAGGCATTAAACACCCAGGGGACAAAGATGCCTGTCTAGCAATAGTAAACATATTGACTGAAACCTATTTGAATTTCAAATTGCCAAATGTCCCGATTTTTTAAAAGCTTCCTATGATAACCAAGGTCTGGAAAGTCAATTGAAACTTAATTCTCCTGGATATCTCATGGGGGGAAAGTACATGAATCTGGACAGATTCAATTATTTAATTTTAATGAAAAAATAGATAGCTGCTTTATAATTTCCTTATAGAGCCATAGATGGGCACTCAGCACCTTTTTCTAAGATGTTATCCTAGGATAAATGACAACAGTGTTTTGGCAAACACAGCTTGCCAAGAGGTTCATATCCAAGGGTTTTCTGCTTCCTCTTGTCCTTAGATCTTCTTTTTTCCCTCCACCTGGGACCAGGACTCTCTGATATGCCAGCCCACTCCAGAGGAGCATTTCCTCCTTGCCCAGGGACAGCACAGGTGGAATTTATAAAGCATTGCCCAGGGGACCTGCTGGAGGATGCTGAACATCCCCACGCTGCACAAGGACACATTTCCTGTCTCATCTATGGGAAAGACTCTGACAAAGCCAATCAGCCCCAGGTCAGTGCTGCTGCTACCAGCACCTGCTGCCACAGGACAAAGTCAGTCCTGATAGCAAATGTGGAAAAACAGCCACTGGTCATGTCCTGGAATCCCCCCACCCTCAGATGCTCCTGGGACTGGCCATGATCATCAGCTTGATCGACTTGCCATCAGCTCTTGCCAGGAGGCAGCTGGGCAGAGCTCATCGAATTAAAAGTTACAGCTAACTCCCCCTGCCTTGCACTGCTCTCACCACATTCATTAGCAGAACAGCTCATTGTATTTAATTGCCATTACTCTGAATACCAGTGGAGTTAATTACTTGCTCTGTATGGGCAGCGCTGCCTGAAACGTTGACTCCACATAAACCCATTAAAACAATTAGTGCAGTGTAATTGTGGGTATTTACTGTTGGATTCATTTTCCTTTTGTTTCTACTGTAATGTCATACACAGAGCAAAGGTCCACAGCAGCAGCAGGGCTGTTATCAAAAACTCAGAGGAGTTTATCCTCCTCTTTATATGCTCTGCACACATGGAGGGAGCATCCCTAATCATAACAGCTGCTCTGTGTGTAGTGCTGGGCAGGAGAGACACCACAGCACCCCTGTCCTTGACCTTGGCATGATAAGGCTTTTGTCAGATGCAGCCAACAAGAGCAGCTCAGTACTTCTGTCTGAGCAAAACTGGTGTTTGTTGTTGCTTTTTTTCCAGCAGAACCTCGTTGCAGGAGGATGAGTGGCTGCATATCAGCATCCTGTGGAAGAGATTCCATCTCCCCCCTTTGTTTCGGGTGGTTTCTCTTGGGATTCCCATCATGCAGCCATTTTTATGTATTCCATTTTCTCTCTGTCTTGGTGTACAATCATAAATGAAGGCAAGCATTTATCACCACAACAGCTTTAAATAACAAATGCTTGATGAATTTACTCTCAGCTGGCCGGAAGCAATACTGTGATTGCAGCATTTTATAATCATCAAGACTTGTTTCTCTAAGCTGAATTAATTTGCATGGGCAATGTGTTATTAACAAAGTTGCTGGTAACTGGTGTGTACAAGCAAACTGTGGGAGAGGACTCTTTCTGCCTGTGCTTTCCTTGGGCAAACTTAACCTTGTGAGGTGTTTGAGATGGATGGGTGAAGAATTGTACCCAAGGCAAAGGTTTGAAGTGAGTGCAAGGATTCTGGCTCCATGTGGGACAGATCCTGCAGAGCCAGGCCGTGTCAGGACATTCCCATGTTACTGTCACACTTCTCTCCAGCCAGGGTCTTACAGGACAGTAAATCCAGCACTAGGGTTTGTAATGCCAAGTCAAAAATACAGAGAGAAACATTTTTCTTGCAAAAACTCAACCCATTGTTCAAGAGTGTTCAAAAATTCTTGGTGTACCAACACATCAGATATCACCTGTCCTTCTTCATGCAGCCAGAATAAACCAGTTGATGCTGTAGATCATGTCTGGGGATAAATTGACTGGAGTAAACTCCCTGTTTACACTTCTCTAAACCTATTTACACTTTGGTGGGCTGGTAGCTTATGGATCTGGAAGGATGCTCCAGATATTTGCTTCAGTATCTGACACGTGGCCAGCATTTGTTCTGATTCCCTCAGATGGCTTCTTTTTAAGATGGTGGAAGGTTTCTCCATCGTGTCTGGGAGTGGATTTTTGTGCCTTCAGCAGAAGCTTCAGCTGCTCCTTTCCGTGGAGGTTCTTAAATGCTTCTCACAATTATTTTAAGTGGAGGGCACTGTTTACACTTCCCAGCCTCAATGAGGTTTCTGCAGCTCATTGTGGTATTTATTGCTGTATTAATTGCTCACGCACAAAAGCTTGTGGTGGTGTGCAAAATGCTAATGATGGATCCTAATGACTGTGCACCTCCCTCTCCTTCTCTGGTCGGTGCTTTATTGATGTATTCATTAAACTGTCTGAGCAGCAAGGCTGGATGCACATACCAAAATATTTCCTTTTCATCGGAGAAAAAGACAGACCCTGAGAGAAATTGGTGGTTGGAAGATGCCAGACAGTTATCTCTGAAGGATGAATAAAGGCACTGTGAATAATCATGTGAAAACTGACAGTCAGAGTGAGAGGCTGTGCCTCACAGAGAGAGGGAGGTGGTGGTAGGATGTTAAAGGGCAATTTTTGCATTTTTGAGAAGCTTGTCTGAAAATGGGTCCTGATCTTGTAGGGATGCTAGGAGATAATCATATGGACATGGAGCACACTGAGTTTGAAGGAAGATGCACAAGGAAAAATCTAAGGGATAGATGTTTCTGTGTAATTGTAAAGGACTGAACACACATGGAATTCAGCATATGATCCTGGAGTGTGTCCCCTAGGAGAGTCCCCTCTTTGCCTTGGGATGGAGACACTGGGCAACAATCAACTATTATTTATTTTTATTTATTTCCTTGAGTATGTTGAGAGGAAGGTGATGAGGAAAGGCTGTGGGCAGCTTTGGGTGCATCCCTGTCATTTGGTAGAGTTTTCCAACAAGAGGCATTTCAGAGTTCCTTACAATGGAAATATCATAACCTCCACATGCCAAAGGAGAAATCAAGGCACAAAGGCATTCAGGAGATGAGAAAAGGGCTAGGTGTCCCAAGACTTCAGTGTTTTGTCAACCCCCTTCAGTGAGGACTTTAAACTGTGTCTTGCTCTTGTTCCATCTTTCTTTCCAGGGGAGAAGTTAGTGATGTCACACCATCTTTGTCAGTGTCATAAAACACATACTTATAGAACAACATCTATAACATTATAAAATAATATAAAATATTACATAAAATACTGTTATAAAATAACAGCATTTTTTCAATTCCTAATCTGAGTTTATGCCAGAGCTCTGTAGAAATAATTGATTAGGTTTCCATTTATGCTCAGAATGGTAACTGACATGGTAGCAAATGTGTTCATTGATATCTAATTTGGTGTGGCTAATTTCCTCAATGCCAGCTAAATGCCTGGGTATTTCTTATCACATTAAGGTATTATCTGAATCTTGTTGCACATTTGTTCAATGCTTCTGTAGCCATGACTTAATTACATGGCAACTGAGTTTATACCCTGGTATGGAAGGATTGCTCCTCAGGTGGTTTCCTCAGATAAACAATAGATAATTGCCATGCTCCTACTTTAATTAATGTAAATTATAAGATTATTTGAATGATCTTGGGTCCAGTCTTTGTAAGACACAGATCACTTCTCCAGTCATGCTGAGCTCCCACAGCACCCACTGAAGTTTTCAGGCCAGGTTTTCACCCAGCTCCAGAGAAATTAGGACTTTTGCATAGGAAAATACGGTCCCTCAGCCTGAGGGAACGACACACACACAACAATATTTAAAATTTTGCTCCTTTGGCAAGAATTCTCTACCCCCAACTCTCAGAGGCTGTGCAGCACAATCCTGCACTGTGTGACCTACTTGAAACAAGTGGGAGTCAATATCTATTAACTTCCCTCTGTTCTGTAAGTCAATACCTTGTTTTTAAAGCAGTTGTTTCCCTCTCCCTGCTGCACAGCTCATGATCAGAGGAAAAAGGGAATTTTCTCACCTCCATCCCTCGATGCTCTTCCCCATTAATGCAGTCAAGTGAGGGGTGGTTCCCAAAACCACCCAGGAATGGCAGAGAAGCTGGAAGGGGGTGTGGAGGGTCACCTCTGGGTGAACAAATCTGGTTTTCTGGTGGGGTGGGCAGGTGTGCAGAAAGCTCGTGTCAGGATTCAGCTCTGGGTGTGTGGCACAGCCTTGTGAGCAGAGTGAAGGGAATGCTCATGGAGTCAGAAATGCTGGGGAAAAAACAGGAGTTACCCTTCAAGATACCTAAATAACAATCTGTGACTCGAGTGAAATGCTCTCATTAGGCCCTCTGGAGGAGAATTTGGCATTTCCTCTGCCACCTGCAATATTAAAAGAAAATGCTGCTGACTTCTGCATTGTCTCCTGAAAGGCACAGGGACTGACAGAAATGTAATTAAATTACCTGCTGCATTCATCTGTTGTCATAGCAGCCCTCACAATGAATATAACAATAATTTCATCTGTAGCTTAGCTTAATGCAGTTTTGCCTACAGCAGCCAGAAGACAGTTTGCTATTCCACATCTGACAGAGTTCAAGGGTTTCCATTTCAGTCACACCAGCAATGGTCTGGAGTGGGGAAAAATCACAGATGGAGCCTTTGCTACACTCCTCCAACATCAGACAGCACCCACGACCTGTGGGTGACCTCATGTGATCCAGGAGCTCAGGTTAGATGATTATATTTTCTTCTAGCCTTAAAAATCTCAGAATCACTGCATCAATTTATAGGCAGGTAACAGAAGCACAGTGAAGTGTTCTTTCCATCTCGATCAAGCCCACCAAGAAGCTCTGGCTGTGCTCTAAACACGTCCCTAATTTCCCTGGAGATGTGTTTCAGGCTGGATATGTGGAGCACAGAGGGGACACAGCAGTTTTGGCACTGATGTAGGGCACAGCAGACAGGGCAGAATTTATCTTTTCTTTATTTTTAACTTGCCAAGGAGTATGTTTTAAACTGAGACATTATTGATGGACCCAGGTGGCTCCAGGCACCTCCTGACTCTCCTTTGCTGAATGTGGGATGAGCTCCCTGGCTCAGTTCAGTTCCCTGCAGGGCAGTGATCCCCATCTCTGTGCTGAGGGTGAGGGGACAGAAAACTGTCTCTGCCCAAAGGCTAAAGGACTGAATTATCCTGAACACCTGGATAATGTCTAGTACCTAAAGGTAGATCATCCATTAAGTCCAAGAAAAGGTAACAACCTACTCCTAATTTCCATGACTTATCCTTCTTTGGATATGAAGGAGTTTGTCATTGATTTATCACTGTAAGAAATTTCAGAAAACCTTGCCTTACTCGCTGATATTCAATTTCGGTTTTTTTTTGCTGCTATTTATCTACTACTTCCTTCCAGGAATGACTGCCATTTACCACCTTTCTCAATTAAGCAGTCCCACAATTCAGTTATGTAGCAATAATATTGCAAGAGAACAATTAAAAACAAGCCAAGAGTAGAAGAATATGATAAATGAGACATGCAACATCTGCAACAAATATGTGGCTCCTCCCAGTACACCTGGGAAATATCTCCTTCTTTTTGCTTCTATCCATTCCATTCCTGTTTGGGGAGGTTTAGGGAGCCAAGGTTCATCCTGCAATGACTTGTTTTTATCTCCCATATTCAGGAATGTACAAGTTGAAGAGTTTTAAATAGCATGTGAAGAAAGGGTAACTTGTGCATGGCCAAGATAAGCTGATGTGTGAGCTGAGGCTTGCCTGATCCTGGTGTATGGAATATTCCTCCTTCAGGCAAGCTCTGCTCAGAGCTGGGGAGTTTTCTCTCTCTCCAGCAACCTTCCCAGGCTGAGCAGTGCTAAAAGGAGTTGTTGCAAATTGCTTATGTGTTGTCATTTTCCTTTTCCCTGTATGAACAGACCTAATAACTCAGCCACATGCACAGTGCCTCGCCTCTGATGCTCTCACATGCTTTATCCAGGTGCATAAATAGCATTTATTGCTGTTTTACAGGTGAGGTAAGAGGGGTGGCAGCAGCAGGAGAGGCAAGTGTCACTCAGCAAGAGTGAGATGTGCCTTTGCCATGCTGGATCATGCCAAGCAGTACTGTCTGAGATTTTGGTAAGTATCAAATAAATGTCGAAGGCAGGTCTTGCAGAGGGGCCATCAGTCAGTGCCTGCAGTGTAGGGCTGTGAAATCCAGCCCCTGGTACTTGGCCACCAAGCTCTGGAGTCAAAGGATTTGCTCTGAGCTGCAATGCAGGGTTGGAAATTCTGAAAAATGTCAAGGGGCTCAGCCACCATGGCCTGGCTCTCCTACAGATACCTGATTTTCCTGTGATCCACCTGTTCTTCTGGAAAAGCTCCAGTTTATCCTTTGGAGAATATTACAGCTTGAAATCAATGAAATTTGACTGAAATCAGCCACCCTGAGAGGCACCAGCAGCAGGTTTGTCCCGCAGCTCTCAGTGGCTTTGTTCTCCCTGGGCTACAGCCACGGTGCCTTTGAGCATCACCCTGCTGCAGGGAATGTGGGGAAAGGATGGAACCATCTCCTCCCCAGCCCCTGGAATTCTTGGCTGATGGGTTTGTAACCTGTTTTGGAGCACTGGAAATGCTCCATGTTTCAGGGTTCCACACAGGATGTTGCTGCTGAAAATCAAGAGCTGAGAAAGGATTGAATGGCACCAGGATTTCTGATCTGACACAAAAACGAGCTCGATTGTGAAGGAGTAAATTAAAGACAGTTTTAAAGATCCAGCAGTAAATATGCTGAAGGTCATGGGACATCACAAGTTAATAAACTCAACTGGATAATTTAATTCAGCACAAAGAACCCGTCTGTGTGCACTGAATAGAAGGTAAGAGTTTGACATGACGAGATGGAAAAGCTTTGTTATCCTCTTGTCTTGCCAGGATTTGCTTCAATTACACCAAAGAATGTTACTTCATTCTTGCCCTAATAACACTGTAGAGGAAATTAAATTACACATATATAACAAAAGTGAACTGATTTTGACATCTCTTCTAGGCAAACCTCCTGCTGTATTAGCTCCTAAGCACATTCTCCCTCACTTAAGGTCTCATGCATATTTATGATTATCACTCATAGTAAATATAAGCACTTTGTGAGAACACAAATTAACTGCAGGATGTAATGGAGGTTGCCAAGGGTGGTTTTTATTGTTGACTGTGACATGAAGTCTGCAATATGGGCACTGTAATGGATGGATCGTGAGGCATGGAGAAATAATCCCATCACAGAGTGCTCTGAAATCAGAAACCACAACAGCAAAACCAGTGCCACTCCAACCTCAGGCTGGTTCTACTGTGCTTTTACTTAATTTTACTTTAAAAGGAGCTCTGCTTTAGCTTGAAATCTTTTCTTTATATTTTTATAACTCATTGATTAGTGAAAATAATTAAAGGTTGTAGAGCTAAGAAGGAATTCATTTCATTTTTAAGGCTGACAGACCTTAGCCTTTGGTTTTAGCTGGATTAATAATGGTGGGTTGTCTCTGTTGCAATGGCTCTTTCTTAGAGTTTGATTGCTTTTTCATTACATTAGCTAGCTAGCTTTTGGAAAGATTTTATACAGTAAATTTAGCCTCTAGAAATAAACCTCACAACCTTTTAACTAAGGTTGAACCCTGCAAGGCAGAGACCATTGCATCAGTGATGGCTCTTGCGGGCTTTCATTAGGAGGAAGCTGGCACATCCTGAAAAATACAGAATTTAAAACAGTGGAGCCTTATTTTTTAAAAAACCATTATTTCTCCCAGCCCATTCCAAATGCAGCTCTCAGCCTTTGTTCTCTCAGAAAAGCAGAAAAGTTCTCTCTTGTTCTCTCTTCTCTGACCTTTAACTGGGCTCCAGCATCACCCTGTCTGGAACCTGCCCATGCCAGGGCTCTGCCAGGAGTGGGTTCACTCTGGAGGTGGGTGCAGGTGGATTTCACCTCCCAGAATCTGATGTCCTGACAGTGAGAGCATTTTTTGAGGTGGACATTCCTGCAGTTTTCTCCATAACTTCTGTCTGGTTCTTCCTCAGGTTCTTCCAATGAAGTGGGGGTGGAGTTTTAAGGGGCATTATTGAGCTTTTTGTTTTAAACTCAGTAAAAGAACAAAGACTTTGTGCAGAGCAGGAAAGAGGCCAGTGGGAGCAGCTCTGCCTGCCTTCCCCCGAGGATGGCTGTCTGAAGGAACCAAAGAAAAAGTCCTCTTTGGGCTGTGAAGGATGTCCCCCTGCACAGGAGCACACTGCTGCTCTCGGGGCTGTCACCTGAGCAGGCAGCACAAACATTGCAGGAAGGGGACAAAGGGAGCTGAGCTTCCACTGAAAATGGCAACATCTGCTCCACCCATGAGAAAAACAGGAGAAAAATGGTGGCAGATGTGCCTGGATTAAGTGTAACCTCTCCTTGCTGCAGTTGAGCATGCCAGGCTGAGCACATCACACAGGTCAGGGCAGCAGAGCCTGCAGCTGGGTCACCCTGCTGCACCCACAGCTCATCCCAGGGAAAAACCCTCCTCATGCTGCCTCCAAATAAGAATTCCAAATGCCGAGAGTTACATTAGGCAGTTACAAAAATAAATTAAATACAGGGACTAACAGAGAGTGGAATTTCTTCTTAATTTGCCCATCATCACTTTTGTTTCTGAAGCAAAATGAGGCTGGCATGGAGATGATGGGAAACACAGCATTGAAATGACACTTACAGCATCCCAGAGGACCATTGAAAGCAACAAAAAAACTGGTGATGTCCTTAAAGACTGCAGATGGTTTCTTCAAGGTGAATAATTTTATTGTTTATTGCCTGCTCTGTGTACTGCAAGGAATGACATTTAAGAAACTGCTCAAAGATGTTTTTTTCAAGGCAGAAAGCAAACATTTAGGAGCCAAATTATCCATACCAGTGACTGTGTCATCTCCAGAGCTCGGAGCTTGGCTTAGAGACACGTAATAGATTTGGGACAGTTAACTCTTAGAAAGCATGGAATACAGGTCAGATTTTTGTTTCTGCAAAAAAATACAAAAATCCTGGAACTGGAATGCTTTTACATGGCATGTGAAAATACACCCTGTGAGGGAAAAAAGTGCTCTTATAAAAGCAGATGATATTAGGAAGCTTTTATTATACAACTTTTTCAATTTTTAGGAGAATTAAATACCATTCACAAGCTCTCCTTTTCCAAGATATTTCAAAGATTCCAGATCTGACCAAAAAGAGATTATATACTTCAGTCATATTTGGAAAGTGTCCTTAAACCCCTTGTAGGCTTGTGTTCAAGATTTCATCAGCAGTAGAGATTTAAATACATTCTGTTTGGCCAAAAATTCCACTTCATTTTCAGGCTTGGATTGTTTGGGGTTTTTTTTTTTCATTTTTCCTCTTCATATTCATATTCTCCCTTCAACTCCTGTCCCAACAGATATCTGTCACTTCTCCAGGGGATATTAACACCACATAGAAATTCAAGTGTGACCTTTTCCACAGGTAAAAAATGTATTGCTCATTAGTGCAAACTGGTTTGAGACAGCCCCTCTCTGGTGCTCAGTCCAAAGCTTTCTGCTGCCATGGCTCTGACCATTTGTTCTGATTCCTTCAGATTTGAAGCCTGTAAAGCAAGAACATGTTTTGTGAGAGGAAAAAACCCCACAATCTCTGAAGGCAGAAGAAAGAAAATATCTGTTTATAACCCTTTGGTTTGGCTTTGGAGGTTTTTTCTTCTTTTTTTTTTTTTTTCAGTTACTTGTGGAAGGATGGTGAAAAGGTCACAGCAGAATTACAGGAGAAAGGTGTCCATGGATCAGCTGTACAAGCTGCTTTCAAAGCAACTTTTTGGGACAAAAAGATAAAACATAATCAGAGCAACAACTTTCCTTTTCTTTCACCTGAAAGGCCATGTAAAATTTGAGCTTTTAGAAGGATTGAGGGAGAGGCAGCCCCCTGGACCAGGCAGAGCATCACTGGTCAGCCACCTGTGACAGCTGCAGACTCCTCACCCATGGGGAGGGAGAGCTGCACCTTGGGAGAGAGAGGGTGTTCTTTGTTACATTTGGGGTTTTTTTAATTTAGACTTGTCTTTTTTTTTTTTTTTCCCAAGACAAAAAGAGATCTTCTCTTTCAGCCTGGGGCAAATAAAAATCCATGTGCTCAGAGAAATCTGTGAGTGGTTAAATGAGGAAGCAGCAGCAGGAAGGCAGAGAAGGCAGGAAGGCAAAGTGGGCTTTGGGGGTGTTATTTCCATTTTTACTCTCAGTGCAGGCCTGGAGTAGGGCATTGGCAGCTGGGAATGAGTCAAGCGAAGCCAGCCCTGTACAGCTTGCTGGTGAAAATTAGTTGGGGAAACACTGTTAAATCCAAGAAGCAGACACAGGAAACCTGAAGCAGAAATATCTCACCACAAGAGTTATGTGCAAATTAAAAGACAGTAAGGAGAGGGAACTTCAGGCTCAAAGCCAAGAGGCACCACCAGGAATGGTTGGATTTCCTGGGTGCAGCCAGAGCCAGGAGCACTGGGCTCCTGATGTGAGAGGAGGCTTGGAACTTCCTTCAGATCAATATTGTCCTGCCCTGGCACTCAGCAGAGTGCAGAGTGTGTGACCAAACCTGCCAGGACATGTCTGATTACATGGCTGGTTTTTTTCTTTCATGTAAATTTCATGGCTTTAGCAGTGAGAAAGAAAGGAGATGGGAACAGTGGTTGAAATATTAAAATGTCAGAGAGAAAACTCCTCTCACATAATAAGAAGCTGTTCCAACTAGGACTTGTGGGATAATGAAGGATAAGAAGATTTTGGGTTGTGAGTCTGACTGTGTGATTTAACAGGCTGCAGAAAAGGTAGCCATGGAAAACAGAGGAATCCCAGTGGGTTGTTGTGGAATAGTGTGATGTTCTCCCTTCTCTCATCTCTCTCCTGCACCTGGGCTCCCATGTCACAGGGGAGGGAAGGCAGCAGCTTTCCTTCATGGATCATCTTTCAGGTTTAGGTGCTGGTCCTTAGCAGAGCTGCTAAGGCTGAGCTCTCTTCACCTGAGCAGTCTGGAAAAGCACACCTTGCCTTTTACCTTCTTTGAGCCATTAAAGCCATTTTCCTAATTGATTTACAGCTGTTGTAATGTGGTAGTTTTAGCACTGTGAATAAAGATTACATATGATTAGATAAGCAGTTTAGAAGCTCAGAGAGCTGAATTAATTGTGAGCATTTATTAATTGTGCTCACTCATTTATCTTTGTGCTTTACTTACGATACAGTCCCTGAAACCTTAATAAAACTGAATCACAAAGAAAAGCTCATTACTTGGAAAAAAAAATTAGTCTTTTACTTTTAATGAGTTCAGTTTCTGTGGCCCTGCACAAAGGGATCTTGCTGTCACCGGGGTGTGGGGTAAGGAGCTGACTGCAGGGCTGAGCCCCTCTGTCCCCTCCAATGGATCACCTCAGAGAGAATCACAGGCACACCTGGATAGTTTGAACTGCTAATTTGAATAATTAAAACTAATAATTTTTTTTAATAAAGTCTCAAAACTCTAAAAACCACCAGTCTAAGCAGAAGCATGGTGGTCTGCTTTCAAATCCAAGGCTAAATCTTGTCTTCCCTCTGTTTGAAGGCAAGGGTGAGGGTTTGTGGTTTGGTCTGTTCCCCTGGCTGATAAGAGATCACGCTGAACTGTACAGAAGGTTTCAGCCTTGTGTACGCATATTTTTAAAGAAGTGGCAAATTAAAAGTAATGACTCAGGTATTTTGTGTTTGCTCTTTCTCCTGGCCATAATAAATCTTTACACAGAACTGCTGGAAGTATTAAATCACTCCAGAGCAACTTGTCCTTGTTCCTCACTGTGGAGACAATAGGATTTTAATAAACAATATCTTTGATTAGGTTCAGCAGGAAAGCCAAGGATAACTAGGTATTTGTATCTGTCAGGGACTCAGCAAGAATCCTTGTAATTCACCTTGGCTGCAAAAGCTATTGCAGTCACATGCAAGACTTGATAATAGGTTTTGGGTGTTAGGGAGAGGGGGATTCTCATATACAGGGATGCACCATGTACAGCAGTACCATCCCCTTTGGAGAAAAAAAATATCTATCTCTCTTAAATACAATGCTTGTGCCTGGGTAGAGAATATGATGGTAATAAATGCTTATTTTGATAAATGGAGTCATGTTCCTCAAAGAAACAGCAACTCACTAAAAAAAAAAAAAAATAGCCAAGGAAAATGAGGCTGAACTGGTTTGATGAACAGTAATGATATATAGCCACCAACACAGATTTGCAAAATGCACTTTGACTTAATTTTAAAGTTGCTTATTATTCTTGTGATATCTGTAATAAGTTCCACGACAGACTTTACATTGCTTTAAATATGTAGTTATTTATGTTCCAGCCACAGTGAAAAGGGATGGAATATGTGGCCAGTACTTAAAATGAAAGAAATGCCCAAAATGAAAGTGGGCAAAGAAAACTGAGAGCTTTTGTTTCAGAATAATGACCATCCCAATGGGATAATTAATTTCCCTTAGAGCAGCTTGTTATTTTTCAAAGATATTATACTTATGCAGATTTAACTGTGGAAACATCATATTGTTGTAATTTCTCCAGTGTGATGCAGCTCTAATTACTCACTGCTCAGAGCATGAAAAGGAAATGAAAGATGAGCAGCAAGTTAATTTTTATTTTAAAAACAAAGATAAGTTTTAAAAGAGGAAAAACAGACCATTGTGTATCAGACTGGGAGCATGGATACATGTCAAGGAAAGAGGAGTTGCAGTAATTCTGGATTTTCCCAGGAGGGTGTTGCCAGAGGTGAGCCACAGCCTGGAAGGAGCTCGAGGTTATTTACAGCAGTGACAGCAGGATGAAAGCAGCACACCCTGAAGAACACCCCAGCAAGGGCAGGAGCTGGAGCTCTGTGCTTCTGTCACCTGTTTCTTTGGATTCACCCTTAGTCTGGCTGTACACATGAGCTTTGACAAATCTTCCCCAAAGCTGGGGATGCCGTGGTGCCTTTGGGGGCGTTTGGCTCAGGGCTGCTGGATCAAACGTGCTCCCAGGGCACATCCCTCAGCAGCAGCCCCAGGGACACAGGCTGCTCCTTCTCTGCCCTGCCTCTGCTTTGTGTCTGGGGCTCCTGCTCTGCCCTTTCAGCCATCCAATCATTCTCCCAGGCTAAGAAAGACATTTTCTGCCTCATTCTTCCTTGCCTTTCCAAGGCTGTATACATTGTTGGTCCCTGCAGACATTCAAAGCTCCTGATCCCTCTGAGGGCTGGAGCAAAATGCTCAGTGCAAACAAACTCTGAGAGCTTCAATACACCTGGAGAACAAAAGATCCTGATGCAGCAGCAAGGAGCAGAGATGTGAAGAGGTGCCTCCCCCAGCCACCAAAGCAACAGGAGCTGCAAACACCTCCTGCTCCTGAATTCTGAGTTTGGGGGATTGACTACTATATCCACCTTGGTTTTTTTTCTTCTGTAAGCAAAGCCCCTTTCTGTAAATGACCCTTTGTTATTGCACAGTGAAGTTCAGAGCTGCCAGGCAGTGCCATGCAGAGCTGGCAGTGCAGTTGACACACCAGATGCTCTGGTGATTGTTGTGGTCGCTGGGATGCTTGTGAGCCAAGAACAGCCCCAGCACACTCAGCAAGCTCCCAGGAGAGCAAAGGCTGCTCCACCCTGCCCTGCCAGCTGAGCAGAATGAAACCTCAGATTAAATTGAAATAAACAAATAAGCAAACACTGTAAAAAGGAGATAGAGTACAGAGGGTGCCTGTGGGCAAGGATGATGCTGCAGAGTGATGACACAGGGGCATGCTGGCACAAATAAAAGCTGTGTCTTTGCCCTTCCTTCCCAGCTCTCAAATCAGTCTGGACATCTCCTTTCCAGCTACAGGGTTACTTAGCACAGGTGCCAGGGTGCTTCACTGGCCCTGTGAGTGCCAGGCAGGCTCTGTGTTTGTCCATGGCTGCTGCACAGACCCCGACAGCATGACCTGCTCCTGCAGCACCCACACTGCTCCAGCACCACCCTCAGCACAGCCCTGCCGATCCCACACCCAGCCAAAGCTGTGCCAGGACACCTCCGTGGGGAGGGAAAAAACCCATCAAAAATAAAACAACAACAGGCAAGCTGATTCTTCCCTCCAGATTGTTTGGAGGAGCCTGCTCAGACACAGGAAGGTGCCAAGTGCTCGCATTGGCAGCACCTGTACCAAGTGCAGGGCATGAAATGGAGCACATCCACAGCAGGGACAGAAATTAAACAGAAATTGAATGCCACGGTTCCATTCTCACCTAACAACAGCCAGAACAAAGGCAGGAAAAGGAATTCCTTGGCTCAGTTGTCATGACAATACTCTTGAAAAATATCTGCCACAGGACCAGCCCTCAGTGCCTGTGTGTGAGTGCTGCTCTCCCCATTAATGCAGCGCTCCCTCAGATCAGCTCCAGGATGGAGCAATCACACTCATCTGCTGCATGTGGAGCCAGCAGACACCAGCGGTGCAGTTCATAATGCAGTTGCTATAATTAGTTTGTGAAATGAGCACTGCATGGGGAACTCCTCAAGCCATATCATTGCAGAGAGAATGGGATAATTGCAACGTGGTTGCATTGTATTTCTTTTTTATGCACATTTTTCATTGCTAATAATCTTGTTAAATAGTGACAAGTACAAATGTCCATAGCAGAAAAATTAAATGCAGATGCTACTGCCACACCAAAAAAAACCCAAAAAAACAACAACAAAAANATAAATATTATCTATAACAATATATATTTTATATTGTTATATATATATGCTGCATATTTTTATATGTAATTTATTATATATATAATAAAGGGAAAGAGGGAAAATAAAATAAAGAAATTAGGTGTCTCTGCTGTTCCATGTCAACTTAATTTTAAGAGAAATTTAAGAGCTAACTAGGCAGCAAAGGGAAAAAAATCCATGAGCTAATATACTTCCCCTCACTGACTTTTTAGCAAATATGTTTGCTAATATCTCTTCTAAACTACTGATAAACTTCACTGGTGTGTGATTTAGCTATTACTGGAACACTCCTTTCTGAAAACAAATAGGAGGGAAAGAGAGGGAAGAAGTGAAAGGGTCCTGTGGGGTGATGGATAGCTTGTCCTAGAAAGAACAGGAATGAGGAACCTCCCAGAGCAGAGCATGGCCCGAAGCGTGTAGCAGGCACATTTTCTCCCTGGATCAGCATTTCAAGGGCAAAATGAGGCAGAAAACCTGGTTCAGCTCAGTTCTGCAAGCACAAGTGAAGTTAATCTGAGGCACAGCAGCAGCTTGGACACAGATCCTTACACAATGCTCCAAACAGTCCATTACCCTTCCCAACAGGTGCCCTGTCCCTTCCCCTGCTCCTGTGAGCTGCTTTGCACCCCCCAGAGTCACCTTCCCCCGTCACCCTGCCCAGAAACCAACAAATGGCTTTGAACAGAGGGGGTTCCATTTGAGCCTCACAGCCCCTCTTCCCTGAGCTCCTCTGTGTGAGCAGGGGCTGACTCTGTTCACATCCTCAGCACTGAGGCAGACAGGGCTTCTGCCCTCCTCTTCCTCTTCCTCCTCCTCTGCTCACACAGGAATAGTCACCATGAGGAGCACTCTCAACCACTCCTGATTCCCACCAAAGTGTGAGAAGAAGTGAGGGTCCTGACCTGGGAAAACCAGTGCCTGCATTTCCCCTGCTCACACTCCCTTCTTCTGTAAAGGCTGGCACGACCACTATTATTATTATTATTATTATTCTCCATAACAATTGTTGGGCAAGTGCATGGATGCAGGGTGTCACTGCACACAGCAAATATCCAGCCTACACGGAAAACTTTTGAATGAAGCAGATGAATTTCTGTTTGCCCTGGACTAGACTGAAGCCACTTTTGGATGAAGCAAATGATATATGCAAGCAGCAAGGAGGCCATGCTTTTTCTATCTCCAAATCCAGAGAGCCACTTAATTCCTGCTTAAGCCAGACCCACTCCCTGATGGTTTTCAGCAGTGTGCTTTGGAGATAAGACCAGATAGAACCTCAGATGATCCCAAAATGTTCCATGCAGTAAGCTGAAAGTTCAAAAATCAAACTGAAATCTGAACAAACAAACAAACAACCTAAAAAAATTAATCTTACCCTTATCTCAGATGAGCTGAAACAACCTAGAGGAGAAATGATATCATGCAGTAGCCGTGTCAGGCTCTGTGAGGATGTTCTCATGGTTTGGCAATACTCCCAGGGTTTCTTTCCTTGCTACAAATGAGTTGGCAATAGTAAAAATGAGTAATTGAGAGCAAAGCCTTTGCTTCGAATTTAACCAGGACAGGGTTAATGTATCAGTTCTTTCCGAAGGTATAGGAAAAAACATCCACCAGGCTACAACAGATGATGAATTTTGCTCCAAGAAGCCTCTGGTTTCACTAAGCACAAATTCCAGGGCATTGGGTACTGACCTGCTCCTCCTCAAGGTCTGCATTCCACCTGGGCTGGAGTGCTCAGAGAGGGCTGCAGCTCCTGGGCACTCACTGGGATCTCAGGCAGAGAAGGCTCTCAGGAGAGCACAGCTGCATTAATGGTTCCTGCTGCAGCTGAAAGGAACCCCAGCACTGCCCTGCAGCTCCTGGCCCAAATCCTGGCTGAAAGGAGCCCCAGCACTGCCCTGCTCAGGGCACATCCTGGCCCAAATCCTGGCTGAAAGGAACCCCAGCACTGCCCTGCAGCTCCTGGCCCAAATCCTGGGTGAAAGGAACCCCAGCACTGCTCAGGGCACATCCTGGCCAAATCCTGGCTGAAAGGAGCCCCAGCACTGCCCTGCTCAGGGCACATCCTGGCCCAAATCCTGGCTGAAAGGAGCCCCAGCACAGCCCTGCTCAGAGCAGCTCCTGGCCCAAATCCTGGCTGAAAGGAACCCCAGCACAGCCCTGCTCAGAGCAGCTCCTTGACCAAATCCTGGCTGAAAGGAGCCCCAGCACAGCCCTGCAGCTCCTGGCCCAAATCCCTGTCCAGGGATCAGTGCACTGACAGCTGGAAGAGGGAGCAGGGCAAGAACCAGCCGGGCCAGGCACAAACTGCTGCTGCAGCTCCAGCACGACACATTTGGCAGCCATGTGGGCTGGAAAACAGCCTGAGGGACACCTGGGGTCAGGTGGCACAGATGGCACGTGCCATCACACCAGCGTTAGCCAGGCCCTGCCCAAGGTCACCAGCATGAGCTGGCCCGGGGCAGCACCACTGATATTGAAAGGACACAATTCATTAAACGAGCCTCTTGTCATCCTCCAGTCCTTGCTGGTGACCTGAGGTGACCCAAGGCCACCTCTGCCAGCTCAGGGAATTTGTCACCAGAGTGGTGCAATGTGACCTACGAGTGGTGGTCGGGGAGAGCAGATTCCTGCAAGGCTGCAATTTGCTGGCCATCAAATAGGTGTGGATGGCTTGGCAGATCCAAAATTACAGTGCAAGTAGGAGTACAGGGGAAATTATTATTGTCAGGATTTTATGGAGAAAATAACCATGTAGAATGTATTTTAAGGTGGTAGTTTAGACAGGAGTGTGATAGCATCATAAACCATAAGAGGAAAACTTGAGGCATTTAAAAACATCAGAGGAAAAATGAGAGTGAATTACTACTGCCTCTTCTTTCCTAGTTATTTGTTGTCTTAAATGATATGTGTGTGCCTGAGAGTGCATTTTAAAATATATTTCCTTTTTTTCTCTTCAGGTAGATTTTACAAATGGAGAGCTCACAGTGCTGCTGTATTAAGGAGTAAAAATAAAAATCTGTGAGTGTTTACAAGTGCCAGCCAGAGAGAAGAGGTGAGTAACTGCATCCCTCCAGAAGATGAAGGATGCCATCAGACCATCTGACTGCAGCCACCAGAGCCAGCAAACTCCCTTTGGAAACCTCCCTCCCCTCCTCCCAGAGCCCTGCCAGAGCAGGCACACACCCCTATAAGTAGGTTTGATTTATTATGGGACCTTCTCAGTGCTCCTCTGGGCATCAGCCCTGCCTCTGGAGTGAGGGGCAGGTTCCAGGTTAGAGATAAGGGCATGCAGGGAGGTCAGGGTGCACCAAGATAGTTCTGGTGCTTCTATGGAGCAACCCAGATCCTCAGGGATTTATGGAGTCAGAGCCTGAAGTTCACCCTAAATTGCACTGCCCTGTGCCATCCCACACAGGGGTGGCACTGCGCAAGGAGTTCCTACAAAGTGGGACAGGCAGGGCTGTGAGATGTTCACCCACCAGCATTTCATATGTGCTCCCCAGAGCCAGCGTGGGTGACACTCCTTATGTCCTCCATCTGCCATAAATGAATGTCACAGACAAATGCCCTTCAGGAAGGAACTGAATGTCAGCATTTCCTGGGCCTTGTTAACCAGACTCACACTGTGCTGAGGATTTCTAGAGGGAAGCAGGAGGTTTGACTGGGTGGAGAGAGGCAGTGGGATGGGAAACACCTCATCTTCCCAAGGTGGGAGGCTGGAAGGTGGCGGAACAGCTTATTTTGGGAGCTGTTTGTTAGCTGAGCTCTCAGCTCTGCCTACTGGCCTATCACTGGAAGCTTGTGTCTGATAAAAGGAGACATGGATGAAAGGCTAAAATGTATTTAAGCAACTTTCTAGAAAGGATTTTCTCTCTTTTTCAGAAGTATAGTCAGGATCTGGTCTGTTTTGAGACTCTACTCCAACATTTTCACTGCAAATCACCAACCAAGTGGGAAGCTGATGAGTGAAGTGTCTGCTTGACACAGAGAGGCACAAAGTGATGTCACCCTTGGGGGAACTCCCACGGCTTTCCAAGTTATCTTTCCCAAATTTCAACTTTGTAACTTTTGGAAGTTTTGGATGACAAAATACTGCCTCCCAGTGCAGGATAGGAGGACGAGGCAGAGCGGGGAATCTCCAAGGGCTGTGAAGATCTGTCCCTCGTGGATGAGCTGGCTGTGCAGAATACTCTGCTTGCACCCCATGTCCCAGCAGGCCATGGCTGAGTGAGTGGCTGTGTCAGGGTGTGGGCAGCCAAAGCCTCAGAGGGTGAAGCTGGAAAGGCTGCAAAGCTCCCAGACCCAGCTCACCATCCTGCTCCTCTGCCTCCTGGAAAATCCACTGCCCACAGGCTCTATCAAGCCCTGAGCAGCTTCCATCATCCAGTCCCTTTCAGACTCACAAGCAAACTGCACTGACACTTTGTGGGCTGGCTGTGGCACGTGTCACACGTCAATAAACACAGCAGAGCTCACTGCAGGCACGGTCTGAGAGCTGGCATTTCTAGGTGTAAGTGAAAAATAGCTCCTCCCCAGTGAACAGTTTCACAGGTGAAGTAAACCAGCCTGGATGCTGATTCCAGTGGGACAGTGCAGGTTTCTGTAATTTAAAACCCTTTCCCAGACTATTTAGAAAGTGGGACTCCCTTCATGCAACTGCCAGGGTATCTTCATGTCACAACACTCCCTGGCTAGGAAATTGTCAGCCAGGAGTGTGAGTTACTTCAACGGCTACATCACTTCAGACAAAACCCAGCCATCTGCTCTACCCTCTAATTACAAATGCAGAAAACATAATTCACAACCAAATCACATATAAAAGGCAAGAAAATGAGCAATTAAAATGCACATTCTGCCAGGCAAATCAAGCTTCCCTTCCCAGCCACGCTGTACCACTGCTGCTCTGGCCTGTCACAGGCAGGGTCAGGATTAGTCCTGGATCACTGGAGAGCCTGGTCCTGCTGCTCTGTCTGATAGCAGCTTTCCAGCAGCCTTCCAGCAGCCTTCCAGCCTTGATCCCCTCATCTACCAGGGACTCTCTCCAGCTCCAGCCTGCTGCTCTGCTTACCAGTGACTTGCCAACACTCAGGATCACTTTTTCCAAGGGAGCAATTTATCTTTCCAATATACAGACGTATCTTTGTTATTTCCCACTCCCTGCCTCTCTTCTGGAGTGCTCCTGGCTCACAGGTCCACACAAACTGGAGAGTTTGGGGCGAATAAGCAGGGATGGATGGTGCTGTGTTTGCCAGCAAGCACCCCAGGCTGAATTCATCAGTGGTGCAGCGCGGCTGCACTTAGTGAAGTTATCATCCCCTCTGGAATGTGCATTAACATTCCAGCATCATTTATACTCTAGAAGTAATTCAAGCCTACAGGGGCAATTTCTTGCATGTTCAAAATTCAAAGTCTCCTTCTCTAACATCAGCTGGTTCAGAAGGACTGAAATGCATCTCTGAGGCTGCAGAGAAAGAGGGTCCTTGGGGAGGGGTGCTCCACTGGGGAGAAGGATTTGACCATTGCACCTGATCCCCACATACCTGACTGGGAGACTGGATGACAGATAGGTCTGTCCATCAGTCTGTCCATCACTGATGTTTGGGCTCTTAGGAGCAGCCCCAGGGCCCATCAGGTCCATCCCAGAGGATGAGAGTGCTCTGCAGCAGTGCAGAGCAGGGGGAACAAAACCTCCATCAATGTCACTCAAGCTATTCAAAGCTCTGCATTAGACATGTCTGCTGGGCCCTTTCTTGTGGCACATCCTCCCACTCCTGCCTGGGTGAAAAACCCTTTTGTGAGCCAGCTCTGCAGTCTGATCCCCCCTTCCATCCCTGCTCAAAGCCTGTACAAGGCTGCTGGGTTTTTTTGGCAATGCTCAGGTTTCCATGTTGGGCCTCAAGGAACACACAGGTCCCTGCTGTAGAGCTGCTGCATGCCAGAGCCATGGAATGGGAAAGGGATGGGCTTAGCACAATAGACATGCTGCAAATGGAGGATTCCACATGTGCTGTGCCACTCTGCCATGGCAGGGGCTTCATCTCATTGAGCAAAACTCCAGCAGCAAGACAGCTTGTGTGACTCAGGCTGAGGGAGACTCCTGGCTGAATCAGCTTGCTAAATAACTTCTACTTTTCCTTTTAAAAGCCTGCTCCAGAAACATTCCTCCCTTTCTACCATCAGAGCTCATCCATGAGATGCTCACTGGCACAGAGAGCCTGAGGCTCTGATATTCCTTCAGAAATGTCTCAGGGCATTTATTATAAAGCTATCTCATGATAGCAGTGAAGTGGCAGATGGGATTCTGGACTAATCAATACACTAACAGAGCTAGGTGCCAGATCACTGATCTGAACTGGAAGAATAAACAGTAAATCCAAAGAATACAAAAATACCATTGGTTCTGTAGAGCAACATGATCTGCAATTTGTTCAGCAGGCACTTCAGTTCCCAGGTTTGCAAGCCTGTGCTGTGAGCCCAGCAGGATGAGGGCAGGAGGCATCTCTCCTCCTGCACCAGGGGCTGTGCCTGAGGAGGAGCTGCAGGATTGCTGCTGCAGGGAATCACAGCTGCAGCTCTTGTGTGGGGCTGAGCACAGGCAGCCTGAGCTGAGCCCAGGCTCAGGCAGCCCCCAGTTCCCAGGCTGCCTGTGGTCACCTTCCCTGGCCTGGATCCACTCCAGATGGAGCCATGACAAGCCCTCAACACAAAGCCAAGGGTCACCTGATGGGATCAGTGGCCAGGAGGAGCTTGGGCTGTTAGATTGCCATGAAGGGCCAAGTGCCCAGCTGTAAAACCTGGGATGCCAGCTCTGTGTGTGGGAGATGGGGCAGAGGAGACTCAGCAGCCTCAGATTCTGTACCAGCAGAGCCCTGTGACCCCCCACCTCCCTCTGCTTCACAGCTACACTGAAATCAGGACTGGAGGGGTCCCACACCGAATCAAGACGACCAAAGAGCTCCTAGCAGGAGAGAGGATTTTGTCCTTCCCATTTGCTTAGCAGCCCCTGTGCTGAGTCAATACCCATCACCTATAACTTCTTTGTTCAAATATTTGGATATTTTAAAAGCCAAACAAAAGACATGCAATGAGTTACAAATTCAAAGGAGATTTTTTTTTTAGGTGCCAAACTGCAGCTGAACTGTAGTTATGGTTATTATACCTAAACAGGCATAAAGCTATAGTGTGGATCAACACATTTTATCACAGTCATTCACTGAACACTGAGTTCATGCAGCTTAGCTATTGCCTTTCTACAGCCCTGGAAGATTTACCATAGCTTCAGATTAATCTGGAAGTTTATTATGTAGTTATTTTAATCTCACTTTATTTCATCACTGCTTGGAGTCCTATTATCAAAGTAAGATCCTGTTAAGATATAGCAATGATGAATGATCTTAGAACCAGCTAAAACAGAAACAGAATCCAAATCTGTTTTGCTATACGCAGTTAAAAAAAATATCAAGAGAGCCCTTATGATGCATCATAGAGGAATAAAGGGGGTCCTATACAACCAGCAGCTCTGGGGACAGAGCCTCTCCAGCAGGTTTCCTACGTGATTGCACCGAATCCTTTGTCTTTCCATAAGGTTTTTGGAGGTGGAATTGCTGTGTAGGTTGAAGGGAGCTCTGAGAACAAGCCTGGTGCTTGGGGCTGCAGCCTTTGCCCTGCTAGGGTGTTTCTCAGACATTCTCTGGTGGGTGCTTTGCAGCCCCATTCCTCAGGAAGGAATTCAGGGGAGTGTTAAAGACAGTCAAGTGCTCTAAAGCAGAAATTTACATTTCATCTGCCAAGATTCTTAACGCATATAAATATCTAAATGCTACCCTGAGACAGAATATTTTTCTAAACAGGGACTGAACGTTTTTAGGACACGGTTAAAAACATAAGGATGAAAGGCCACATGAGGCTGTTTGGGAAGAGGCAGGGAAGGCTGTTCCCCCAGCAGAGCAGTGCCAGCCAGCACTGTTCATGGCCAGGGGCTCAGACATTCCAGCCGGGGACACACGGCTCACCAACACCGAGGAGGGCTGGAGCCAGCAGGTCACAGTCAGGGCAGGGCTGGGAGGCAGGACCGGCACTACCCGCTCAAAAAGGGTGTGCTCATCCCAAAACGGTGTGCTCATCCCAAAAAGGGTGTGCTTATCCCAAAAAGGGTGTGCTCATCCCAAAACGGCGTGCTCATCCCAAAAAGGGTGTGCTCATCCTCAAAAAGGGTGTGGTCATCCCCAAAAGGGTGTACTTATCCCAAAACGGCATGCTCATCCCCAAAAGGGTGTGCTCATCCCAAAAAGGGTATGCTCATCCCCAAAAAGGGTGTGCTCATCCCAAAACGGCGTGCTCATCCCCAAAAGGGTGTGGTCATCCCCAAAAGGTGTCCTCACCCCAGAAAGGGTGTACTCATCTCAAACAGGGTGTCCTCATCTCCAAAAGGGTGTGCTCATCTCCTGCCCCATCCCACAGCACTTGCCGGGACACAGTGAGCCAGCCCCAGCGAGGGGACAGAGGACGCTGCCTTGGGTCCCCCCATCCAGTCCCCTCACCGCACACCACAGCCGGCTGCTCTGGGATCTCTGGTTTTCCCTCTTTGCCCTGCAAAGCCGCCATCCCCACGGCACTGCGGGATCGGTCCCTCGGGCAGAGCCACCACAGGTGTCCCTAACCCGCACGGTGCCCCGCTTTGCCGCGGGGTTTGCTCTCCTGTGTGGGCACACAGCCCCGAGGGCGATGCCCAGCCCGGGGGGCACCGGCACGGCCAGGGAGCTGCGGGAAGGGATCGGTTTCGGTGCCGGGAGCAGCCTCCGGCACAGAGCCCCGCGGCAGCACAGCGGGCACCGCCGCCCGGTCTGCACCGTCCTCTAGTGGCCACCGGCCCCGCTTCACTGGCCACAGGGCAGAGCCGGGGCAGCTCCCTTCCCTTCCCTTCCCTTGCCTTCCCTTCCCCTTTTTTCTCCTTTTCTTTCCCCATGGCACTCAACAAGGTCCCCTCTCCACCCCTCCCGTCCAGGTGAGGTGGCACTGCCATCCTTGCAGGGACACTGCAGCTGTCACACTGCTCACCAGCAAGGCTATCTCCCACTTGGGAACTGCAGCTCTTGGTCATCAAACTTTCGCTTCCAGCACGTGGGATCTCCCATCTCCAGCCGAGATGACTAAAATGTAAATCCTCACACTCCCAGGGTGCAGGAAACTGATGTAGGAAAAGGGATGTGATGATTCATTTGTTTTGTATCTCAGAGCCCAACACTCTTCCCCCAAGAGCAGCCCAAGAATGCACCTTGCCACCCACCTCAGTATTTGATAAAAGTTAACAGGAGCACCTGTGATTGATGCTTCTCCTCACACACCGCTCCAGCCGCTCTCTGGATAACGCGTGGCGTTATTGAGGCATCAATTATCTTCTGCACAAGCACAGCTCCATTAGCAGGCCTGCAGCCTGCTCGTTTTGATAAGGCTCACTCTGTGCATTTATCAACAAAATGGGGATAACCAGCAGGACACGGAGTCTGCAGCTTTTAACTCTGTTAGGACAGAGATGGCGTTCACATCTCTGCATGCACCATCAAGCAGAGCATCCTGTCTGCTGGGGTTTATTCCTCTGGAAGAGGAAGGCAGTTTCTCTGATTTTATTTCTTTTGGCTCTATTCACATGCTCCAGAACTCTCTTTTTAGAGGTGCAAGTATGGCCCAGGGACAGGGCAAAGAAACTGCAGAAAAGCAATTCTTTTTAGTAACAGGTCTCAAACTTTCTTCATAAACTACACAAAGATAGACTCTTGGCTTATTAATAGCAGTAAATCTCCAAGTCCAATAGGCTTCAGTTAATGAATATTGATTATGATAGTGCTGGAAAAAGCTAGTGTCAGTTGAACTGAGATCCTGTAGCCCTTTTTGCCTGAGCAGGGCTGTAAATTAACTGAGAGCTTGTTTTTCAAAATTAGGTAGAGGAAAACACAGGGGTTATGGCTGCACTGTAGCTCTCACTATCTCAGGGATATGAAACCACCTTAATGCTAATAGCAGCACTCATTTACAGATGTAAATTTGCACTTCCCTCTATCTCCCAATGCATATATTAAAAGTAAGAATCTAAGCTGATTAACACAAACATTGTGGTCACCTCAACCTTTGACTCCCCAGATAAATCACATTGTGCTCTTGCTGAGCAGCTCTATTTTGCAGCCAGGCTGGGATGACTTGGAATGAAAGCTCAGGCAAATAAACCAAGGGCAGTCCATTGAGTCAGAGACCTTATCCTTACCCTCTGGTGGGGCACCGAGGCAGTGATGGGTGGGGAGGCTGCAGGGTTATGTCAATGTTTTCATAAAACTATGTTTTATGCTCACTGAAATAGCCCAACAACAACAAAAACCCCCAGAACAGCCCTCTCCCCCCTCCCACATCTGATAAAAACCAAATAATAACAGGAGTGACTTATGCACTCGCTGCCTGGTACTTCAATCTGGCCTTCCAGTTAATACACCCCATGATTAAAGCATCTATAATCTACAGTCTGTGGAGACCTGGAGAGCAGGAGCAGCAGCAGGTGTGCAGCCTGATAAGGGTTGCTCACTCTGTGCAGATGAAACTTTCAATATTTATAACTGCTGATTTTTTTTCTTGATGCCTCCTATTTGAGGGGAAAGGGTGAAAGTTGAAAGATAAAACCTTGATGAAAGACCAGGTGGAATGTTTTTCCAAGGACAGGCAGGGGCTTAAAGGTATCTGCACCTAAGAGCTGGTTTAAAAATGCTGCTCAGGTAAGAGCAGCATCAGAGCTGGGGGAGTCTGTGGAAGACCTTCAAGGCTTGTCTGAAGTGCACCCAGGCTTTCAGCTGTAAGCTCCTCTGAGCTGTCTGTGGTTTGATTGTCTGCACCAAGCACAGTGGGACTGTGCTGGGGCTGCCAGGCATCATCACAAAGTAATTAACTCACTCCAGGTCAGCTGCAGATACTTCAAGTAAAGCACTAACAACATTTCCAGCTCAGCTCTGAAATGTGCTGAGGAATCTGGAAACATCCTGTGTCAGCCTGAGCCTCTGCCTCAGTGTCAGCAGGAGCTGCCAGGGGCAGCACACAGACAGCACACATTCCCAGCACACTGGGAATGCTCTGGAAAACATGAATTGCATCCTGCTCCGATGCAGGCACTGCTCACTGCAGTGTGGCACTTGGGATCCATGGCTGGTGGAACACTGGAGATGCTGGTGTCTTTGCAGTCCTCCTCCTGAAAAACACAGGGATTTCCATTTCCTTTCCATGGCATCCCTTTTCCTGGTGCTTGGATAATGCTTTAGGCTGTGGCCATTTGGTCTCAGACACAAGGCTTTCCCCACAGGCAGCAGAGGGCCACGGCACAAGACAGGAGCTGCTGCTTTCCAATATTCCCCACCAAATCCATCTGCCCCTCGTGGAGGATGTCCCTGTTTGGTGCCAGGAGACCCCAGAAGGACAGACAGGCACATAGGTCACACAGCCCTGAGGACACTGTTTACCCTCTGTCCATGTAGAAGAACATAACCAAACTCCCTCATTCTCAGCACTTTAAGACATGGATTTGCCCCATGCCCAAGTGGTTTAATATTTGTGCTTTCAAAAAGAGCCCAACACTCCTGAGCGTCAATATCATCACAGAAGTGAATGACACTGCCCACCAGCAATTACACACAGATATAATTGGGGCCACCCTGAATAAAATAAAACAGAGAATGCTATTCAACACAGACATTCATTCTTTCAAATATAGTAATTCATTTCATCTGAGATGGTACACTGACCTCTTCCAAAGTGAGCCATGTGGTTCTCATTGATACAGCAGAGCACCTCAAGATGTTTACCAAACACATAGAGACAAAACCCCATGACAAAGGGAGATACATCCTAGAGATGGAATACAAAGCTTGGGTGAACCTGAACTGAGGCCTCTCAAGTTGAAAGTTACATCTCAACCATTCTGCCTTCCCACCTCAGAAGTCAAAGAAAGAAGAAAAGCAGGCTAGCCAGGGAGGAGGCAGCACTGCCCTTTCACCAGAGAACAAAGAAAGAGAGTTTCAAAGAAAAAGAGGAGAAATACCAATCCTCAGAAACACCCCATCTGAATTTAAAAGCATCAGAAAGGAAAAAAAAAAAATGTAGAACTCTACACTGTGAGGACACGTCCACTGTTTGGAAAGCATGAAAAAACTGTATGAAGAAAATGTAACACTTCAGTGTCTCCAAGACAGCTGCAGTTTTCCTTGACTTAACCAGACTTGGCTGCCAGAAATTGGATTTTTTTGGTCTCCACTTTCTCGATTGTAATTTACTCTTCCACAAAATATGATTTCAAATTATGCAAGCAGAGTTTAAATCTAAGGACGTAACATTAAGTTGTTGAAAATGAGTTTTAGAAAACTCCTGAGTTCATCTGTGCTGTTAATAATGAGTTTATCTCAAACTTAAAACCTTGGGGGAAACCCCATCAAATGGAATTTGTGCATGACTTCTGGAAATATATGAAAAATTAACAAAAGCATCCAGTAGCAGTGGAGTTAAAACGTTATTAGCCCCTGGATACACTCTGGCCAGAGCTCCTAAAACACATGCAGGCTGCAAGCAAAACTACACCAAGCTGCTTGTAATTCTGAAGCAAAACTCAAGGATTAGCCTCCCACTGCACATCAGCTGGCCTCCCTGCTACAGCAGGCACCAGGATTATGTTCACTTCCAAAGCTCATGAGCATTTGGAACCCAGCAACCTCAGTGCATGAGATGGATATACAGGAAGGAACACCAGCAACATTTCCTAGATGGATTTACTGAACATCTTCTGAGTTGTTAGACAAACCAGTTTCAATGCCTTGAATGTGGGAGTGCTTAGTACAAGGAAGATAAACATGCCTCTCAAGATGAGCTCAAAAATGCATATAAAAATATAATTATAATACATCAGGTGTTTACATTTATCTATTGAAGACATTTATTACAAACAGGCTGTCAGCTTTCATATAAAAGTAAAACATTTGAAAAATAAGAGCAGTCAGAGAACGCAATTCCCCTCAGTCCCATGGAACAGCAGTGAGATGTTTGCTGATGCAGCCCCTGGTCACAGCCAGCACCAGCAGTTCTGGGGGGAGGACTGGGATCCCAGCCATGAACAAGTCCAGAAACCCTTGCTCCGAGGAAAAATCCCTCCCAAATAGCAGGTGGCAGTATGCAAGTGTGAGAAACACAGCAAAGTCCATCCAGGGGCAGTGGCATGGGGCACTGAAGAAGGCTGCAGCTCAAGCAGTGCAGCTCTCCTCACAGGAAAGGGCTGCAGAGCTTTCTGTGTGTCCCTAAGATCCAGCTGCTGACAGATGTGTTTTGGTAGGAGATGGCATCATTCTAAACTGAAGTGCTCTGCAAAAATATCACTTTTCTTCCCAAACAAACCTCGTACTTGTTCAAACTCCAGGGGGACATCAACAGCCTTTTTCTTTACTTCTCTATCAAAAAGCTACAAAATAAAAACCAGAAAATATTGTCAAAAATCAGCACAGGCTCTTCACCCCAATAACACTGCACACTCTAAAGTCTTAAAACATCCAGAAAATAACAACTTCAAAGAAAAGAGCCAGCCCTGTCACCACTGTTGCTTATGCTGTTATTTAA
Source organism: Hypocryptadius cinnamomeus (assembly GCA_013400635.1). NCBI lineage: Eukaryota > Metazoa > Chordata > Aves > Passeriformes > Zosteropidae > Hypocryptadius > Hypocryptadius cinnamomeus. Next base: position 51,199 of record VYZP01071144.1, read on the forward strand.
CAGACCATTTTCCTGGTTTGCCCTGGTTCTGGGTAACCAAGTCAGTATAGCTCCCTCCCCAGCAGCAAGGCAGATAACAGGACATGGCTGCTGCATCCAGAATTTCCTTTCCTCTGGTTCCAGTCATTCACAAAGGCACAGCAGCATTACCTCAGAAGCTGAGAGCTCCAGGAGCCCTGATATGTCATCCTCCATTTCAGACAGGGACTGGTTCAGGACAGCAGCTGCCTTGGCCACATCTGGGTGATAATGGTTCTGGAGAGACTGGAAAAGCAAGACAAATAGGAGATAATCTACAAATAAAGTGTAACACACATCCATCTGCACACCCACACAGCAGTCTGCCCATTTGTTGGTCAGATCTCCGGTGACCACCAAATTCCATCAGATCCAAGTCTGCTGCACCATGCTACTACAGAGCTTCACAAAATCCTCATTTCAGGCATCTTTCAAACATGTCAAAGGCTCCTCTCACGTGGTCACATCCAGCTCAAGACAAACTCATCCACAGGCCATGCCTACACTGCATAACCCAATTCTGTCACCTCACAGTGCCATGATGCCACACCCAAACTCCAGCTCTCCAGGATTCCAGCTCCTGCACATCATTCTTGTTGCTGCTTCAGCCCCCTACACAAACCCCTCATCCATTTCTGGAGGATAACCTCTCAATTCTACTCAATTCACTTCCATCAGTGCTCACCAAGTTCCTCTCTCCCCTCCAGAGCCTGGTCCATTTGCAGCTTTTAGTCTGTTTCAGCTGTGAACTGCAAGTTCAAATGTGTGCTCACAATCCACCCACTAACTAGCACGTACATTTCTCCAGTGTATGGAATCCTTTGCTAGGATAGAAAATGATGCAGAGTAAAAGAACTCATCTCATTTGCAGGACATATGTCAAGCAGGTTCTTGTGAGAGGGGCTGTCCATTGCCAACACATGTCAAAGAAGCAGCAAGGGTGGAAGAGACCCATACCAGACCCAGATGCTCATCTTGGGATGACATACCTGAATCTCCCAGAGAGAGCTCTGCAAAGCCCTGCTTTCAGATGGCTCCTTCTCCTCCATAATATATGGATCTTCTGACATATCTAAGGAAATAGGAGATTCACAGCTAATACCTCCTGTGGGATGTACATAAAGCCAAAGAGAACACAGCCCCAGAGCAGTGCTGCAGCCAGAGTTGCTCCTTCCCAAGTCATTTATGGTTCCAGGGACAAATTGACAAATCCCAGCATGACCCAAGAGTCACTGCTGGCAGCACGACAGAACCATATTACTTTTAAAGAGCAGAGGAAGTAGGGCACCTGGAATAGCTTTGAACTTAACAGCAGGAGCCTGCTGACCTCTCACAAACTCAAGGGGCAGGACAAAGGGATCCTTCCAATCCTCAGAACTGCCATCTCCCCTCTTCCTCCACAGGAATGCTCCTCTTTATGCTGCCTTAGAGGCACAACACAAGTCCCCTGTTACCTGCTGGCCCTCCTGGTCTGTGCAGCAGCACCCTGCAGGCGGGGTGCCTGCGGAAGAGGTTGCAGATGAAGGGGATGATCATGAGGAGAGCCTCGGGAGGGGCCGTGAGAGCCAGCCGCGCCAGCCGCTTGATGAACGCTGCCACCAGGTACGCTGGCAAGTGCCTGGGGACAGGGGACAGCAGGGAGCAGCTGTTACAGTCCTGGCAGGACAGCCAGCAGCCTCAGCCACCCTAACAGCACACCAGGGGGCTCGTCAGGCCGTTTTGGCTGTGGAGTGAAGAGAAGCTTTAGGAATGTCGCTTTTTTGTTGTGTGCTCACTGGAACAGATTTTTGGGGGAATTTACATTCAGTGCAGGAATAATCTCAGCTCACTGTGAGATTCAATCCTGACACGGGGCACCACTGCCAAGCACAGCCCTTGTACATGGCCATTCTCATGGCAAACTTTATTCAGTCCTTTCATGAACTGAGTGCTTGGCCAAGCAACCTTAATTATATTCTTCTTATGTCATTTTGTGGGTTTAATTAATACACAGGCCATGGTGTTAAATTTACATAGCACTTCCAAGCACTGCAGCTGTTAATGGGAACATAAAGCTCCCATGTAGTGTAAATGTGCAGCATAATTCTTTTTTTTTTAATGGTAAAAATGCGAATTTCTAACAGCAACCACCTCATTTAGGCCCCTTCTTCATGTCAGAAGATGAAAATTACAATTTTCAGTCACTCAGGCCTCACTACACCTGCAAGGCTCAACGAAGTTACCCACAGGTCTTGTCACTCTCTCCAAAGTACACCAGGAATCCAAGGGGATTGGATATGAAGTGCCTGGTGCTGTGTTACTGTTGGTTTATGTTATAACATATGACAGCAACTATATGACCAGCTGCCTATCCCATTTCTTCCCTGTGTACCATGAACTGACAACATCAAGACAGGCTGTCAAACACTTCACATTTCAGTGCTTTATGTCTGCAAAAAGACATCCATTTATCAACAGCTTTTTAATCTATAAAAAGCCTGCAAATTTTACTTTTCCATTTTTACAAAGACAAGACAGAAAATTCATCACTTTCACCCAAAGTGGAGCAGAGATCAAAAACACATCCAAAAGCACTTGCAGCTCAAACTCTGATAACTAACTGCAATTCTTCCTTTCTGAAAATCTATGGCTGTGAGGCAAATCTTCAAAAATAGCACATGAAAAATTACACAAGACTACAATAATAGTCTCGGATTCAGTTTTCTCCATAAAAATGTAGCTAATCCAGCAGGCACACTGAATACATTAAATCCAGACGTGTGGAAGACTGCTCAAGAACAGAAAAGCAGGAGGAAAATATGTGAGCATACATAATAAAGATGCTACTTACGATGAAGACAAAAACAGATCAGTCAGGTGGAAAAAGCGAGCTCGGTACTTCACGTGATAGATGGAAGGGTCTAACAGACTGTACAGCTTCTTGTAAAAGTCAGGATACTCCCTGTTGAAAAAGAGGAAAAATACAACATCCATTAGTGGTGTACAGAGGGGCTGTGTCTAAATGTTATTGTGCTTTCATTAAGAGCACCCCAGCCCACTGCTGTGCCCTGTTTAGCTCTCTCAGGCTTCCCTCTACAGTCACCACCTGAAAACAAGCTGCAAGGTGAATTTATGGCTCTTGCAGTGCCCAGCCATCTTCAGGGTATGAAGCCATGTCCAGTGACTGCAAATGGTACAGGATGCAGTGAGAGGGACACCAAAGACCATGGCTTCACTCTGTAATCAGACCAATGGAAATTGATTTTTAAGTGCTGAGCAACCACAGCCTAGAGAACAGACTATTCAGGTTCAGTTGTAAAAGAAATCAGACAGCCAAAAAAGCTCAGCATCCAAACAGCCTGAGCCTCTTGTGCACTTTGGCTTTCTCATGGGGGAATTTCAGATCCTGAAGGTGTGGTGAATCTATTTCAGTTCCTCTTACATAAAGACATATATGCAAAAACCCATGTTCCTTTAAACAATATACTCTTTTCACTTACAGATTATGCTGATGAATCAAAATAAACAACCCATTTAGGGCTAGAAGACTGATTGCTCCACCTGTAAGAAAACAGGCAGATATCAACACAATAACTAGAAAAAAAATAATCTTCAAGTTTTTTTCTATAATACAATCTTCCCAGAAGGAAAACAAAACCCAACAGCTGAAATCAGAGCCAGTGTGATGGCTGAAAGGTGAAACATTTTCATCTGCACCCTTCCAGAGACTCCCAAGTTTCTTGCAAAGATGAAGCTGTAGTGTAGTAGAACAAATGTTCAATGACTGACACACAAAATGTGCTGCTCCAATTCCTAAACAAAGTCACAGTGGGGAGGCAAAGGTCTGCTCAGAAAGGACATTTCTGCATCAATCTGTGGATCCTGTGTTTGGATCAGCAGCACTGGCTGAACTCTGCATTTAAAACAAGTCACTCAGTATTCTACTTTTCTCCAAAGCCTTAAATATTATTTTCCTTACGCACAAGGACCAATGACATTGACAAACACAGGCAAAATCATCTCACTTTCAGGGACAATGGAGTTGACCCTGGCTCCTCAGCTCCATCCCAGCCAAAAGTACACCCATTCCATCACCCAGGGTGTGGTGCTGCATCCAGCAGAGCTTCCAAGTCCATCTGTCCCATGCTGGAGGTGCCACAAGGGACAAAAGGCTGTTCTCACTCACCTATGCCATAGGCCACTGTCAAGAAGTCCATCATGAGAGTGGGATCATTCATGTAAGGCAGGACAGAGTCGTGCAGAATGACAAGAACCTTTTTGTAAAGGCCAGGGGGCAGCTGTGAAGGACAGAACAACACAGAGAAACAAGCACTGCAGGGAGAACTCAGTCAGCAGCAGCAACCTGTGGCTCAAAAAGGCAATGCACAAGCAGAAGGGAATGTGCCAGGAAAATACAGAACAGCTTGCAGCAGCAGTTCCCAAATGGGAGAGCTTACAAGTGACACCAACAAAGTTCATTCAAGAAGCAGGAGCTCACAGCTAAAAGTGTCTTCACTCAGATGGGGAAAATCACCAGGAAAAAGGCTGGGGAAGCTTCAGCTTGTGATAAGAGATTGTTATGCTGCAGATCACCCTTATGGACAGAGATGTTTAAGGCAGGGAAAAAAGGCTGAGGGTAAGGAGAAAAAGCAGGCCATATCTGAGGTCATGTTTCTTGGCAGAGTGATTCAACAGAAATGGTCACTGGGCTGTTCCCACCCAACACTCAAAACATACTGGGGTCCTACCAGCAGCTTCCTGCAAGGCTGGACACAACTACTAAGGATCAGCAACCCTAAATTAAAGAGCAATAGAGCAATGCAGATCAGTGGCAGAAGTAACACTCACCTTGTGCTTCAAAAAAGTCAGCCACATTTTTTCAAACACCTGTTTGTGTGCCTTAAAACAGAATTGCAAACAGTGAGTTAAATACACTGGTACAGATAATGCTCTATTTTAAGCAGACAAAATTTCAATTCTAACGCACCAAATGAACAGTTACCTGCAGCTTTGAAAATTTCAGCTCCTCACGGTTATCTAAGAAGAAAGGGAAACCAGATGTTGAACTTGAAACGGATATTCAAACAATTAAGATGACCCTTTTTAACTTAGCCCTTTGATGCTCTAAAAACTTGGGCTGAAGTACTTAATTTGATACAAGGTCATAACAGACCCCCCCCTGCAGACTGAAGAATGTGGATTTTTAAGACTGTTTAGAATTACAGTGAGCAAAAAAGCAGAAATTCTTCATCAGCAAACAATAATCAAGTCTTTACATACTAAAAATCATAAACCTGATTTTCCTTTTCACACAGAGTTTATCATGCAGAGTTTACTAACCTTGCTTGACCATAAATTTGACCATCTCAGACTCTTTGTTTGGCATGTTAATGGGTGAGATGAGGGAAAAGACATTCTGCTGGTAAAAAGGCAGCGGCCTCTGAGGAAAAAAGCATATAAACAAACATGAAGCAAGTTCCACATCAGATAACAAGATGCTGGGCTTCAATACTGCCCTGTTTCCAAGTACTGAATATATTTAGGAAAAAGAAAGGGAAAATGATGACTAAACTACACACTGGTATCTTTTCTGTTGCAGCCTCAGTCTGGAGTACTACGTGTTTATCCAACAGGAAAACTCTCTCTGTACTTATTCTGGTTTAACAAAACTGGTGGATCCAATGAAGGAAACAGGTTCTTCCTCTGCACCAGAGCAAACAGAATTAAAAGTTCTCTGTGTGTCACACAAGCTGTGAAGATTTGGGTAAAAAAGAAGTTAGAGCTTAGACCAGAAAGAACAGTATGTGTCTTGAGTAAAGCCAATCTTGGCACACTGACATATATAAGAAAAAAATCAATGCCTCCAGTGGGCACACTCATTTCTCTGGCTTCCAAATATTTCCATACACTACTAACTCCTCCCTGCTTCACACACAAGATACACAATGCAGAGCAGCTCATCCAGAGCCACCTGAGCAGCAACAATTTGTTACCTCCTTTGTCTTTTGCATGACCTGCCCGATGCTGGCAGTGACAGCCTTCATGACAAAGTACCGCACGTCGTCGTACTCCATGTACTCCTGAAAGCGGGAGATCAGCAGTGAGGCGTCCTCGGTGGTGGGAAGCAAACCATCAACAACCACCTAACAAAGGGTTTGGAAAGGAAAGCAACAAGTCAGTGTCTCACAGCACTGGAGCACACAGTGAGAGGCTGAGGGCACATGAGTTCATGTGCCATCAGGTCACTCACAGGAGGGACCTCTCAGTTCTGCAGCTTACCTTAAGAAGGTCACATGGAAAAGTTAAAGTTCCCTTCCACTCTATTTTGATCAATGGATACTGTGCCTCCAATTCCACAAACTTCATGAGCGTACAGAGTGCCAGCTCCTTAAAAAAAAAAGAGAGCAACATCACAAAAAAAACCCACCTAAAAAAGAACACCAGGGGTCAAACCCAAAGGAGGCAACTTTCAAGAGGAGGAAGAATGAAATATTATTTCCTGAGAAAGCTGCATGCTCGCTGCTGGTGGGCAGAGGTGAGTCAGAGCACCAGTGCTCTTACAGCACTGCCTGCCCTTCCACACTGAAATACTGGGCGAGAGCCTCAAGGGAGCCCCGGGAACCTCCCGTGGGGCAGCAGCGGGCTCAGGACCCACCTTGACCTGGAAGGCGTCGTGCCCCATGAGCTCGCCCAGGCAGCCCACGCAGTCCCTGTAGCGGTGCCTCATCCATATCCTGTACTTGTCCTCGGCGCTGTAGCTCTCTGTAGGGACAGAAACACACACACACACACAGGCTGGGCTCGGGCAGGGCCGCGCCTGTCCCGGGCAGCGCCGCGGGCCCCGCTCCGTGCTCACCGCCCAGAGAGGCGTCCTGATCGGGCAGCGGCCCCACGAACAGCTCCCGCCGCTCCAGCAGCGCCCCGAACAGCCGGCTGCAGGTCCTGGCGGCGCTCACGATGTCCTCCGGCTCCTCCTGGCCCTGGGGAACAGCGGGTCAGAGCGGCGGCCCGGCTGCGCTGCCCTCCCTCAGCCCGCTCCCCCCGCCCGGCCCAGCCCGGCCCGGCCCGGCCCGCACCGCCAGCGGCTCCAGGAGCTCGAAGACGCGGTTGGCGCTGGAGCGGCTGCCCAGCACGGCCTCCAGGCAGGCGGCGAGCGCGGCCTCCCGCGCCATGCCCGCATGGGAGGATGGAGGAGGAACCGCGGCCGCTCCGCCCGCAGGCGGGGCCGGCAGCGGGGCGGGGATCGCGACCGGGATCGGGATCGGGATCGGGATCGGTCCGTCCTGCCACCCACACCGCCCGCAGGCGGGGCCGGCAGCGGGGCCGGGATCGCGATCGGGATGGGATCGGGTTCGGGTTCGGGTTCGGGATCGGTCCGTCCTGCCACCCACACCGCCCGCAGGCGGGGCCGGCAGCGGGGCCGGGATCGCGATCGGGATGGGATCGGGTTCGGGTTCGGGTTCGGGNCTCACGATGTCCTCCGGCTCCTCCTGGCCCTGGGGAACAGCGGGTCAGAGCGGCGGCCCGGCTGCGCTGCCCTCCCTCAGCCCGCTCCCCCCGCCCGGCCCAGCCCGGCCCGGCCCGGCCCGCACCGCCAGCGGCTCCAGGAGCTCGAAGACGCGGTTGGCGCTGGAGCGGCTGCCCAGCACGGCCTCCAGGCAGGCGGCGAGCGCGGCCTCCCGCGCCATGCCCGCATGGGAGGATGGAGGAGGAACCGCGGCCGCTCCGCCCGCAGGCGGGGCCGGCAGCGGGGCGGGGATCGCGACCGGGATCGGGTTCGGGATCGGTCCGTCCTGCCACCCACACCGCCCGCAGGCGGGGCCGGCAGCGGGGCGGGGATCGCGACCGGGATCGGGATCGGGATCGGGATCGGTCCGTCCTGCCACCCACACCGCCCGCAGGCGGGGCCGGCAGCGGGGCCGGGATCGCGATCGGGATGGGATCGGGTTCGGGTTCGGGTTCGGTCCGTCCCACCGCCCACACCGCCCCCCCGGTAACCCGCCCCGGTACAGAAGGCAGGGCGAGGCGGCGGTATAAAAATGTACACTTTATTACACCTTCAGGTAGGATACAGCACTATTCCTTATCATCCTACTGGGTCGAGTACAAATGTTCATCACTTATGTACAGGTTGACTTCCTAACACACTCCTGGGAGAAAGACACATCAAAAGGAAGAAAAAAATAATTAAAGGGAAAAAAAAAATGGTGACTTTTTATCTTCATCAACTGACCTAAACAAGAAACAATCGCCTCTTTAGACACCAAATCAGACCAGCACAACGACGTAGCCAACAGCTCTCCCACTGCTGGAAGTGTTCCCCCCCAACCCGACCTTCATGCACATCATAAAATCTAAACACTTAAAACTGGGGCTACCTAAGCAATATTTTTGGATGAGCAAGGCTATACTGTACACAGTGTCACTATCCATTACCACTGCATCTGCTTTGCATTTTAAACTACTCTGCTGTCAGCAGTGCCAGCTCCCTGGCTGGCAGTGAAGTTTAGGGGATGGCACATGCCAGGGGTTAGCAGGGTCAGGGGAATACTACTGCATGCAAAAACAGCTTAAAAAAAAAACAAAATGCCCTTGTATTTGTACACCTGAGGGTCCAAGAAAAAAAGTATGCAGGACAAAAGGGGTATAAAATAAATCAGGAACGCTGCCTGAGCCAATGTTTACATTTGTGATCTGAACAGAACTGGCTGTACCTATCCCAACTAACACAGAGGAGCTGGCTGAGAATTCTTTCTTGTTTAAGCCATGTGGATTGCCAGGTACCAACAAGTGTGGACATACAGAGGTAAAAACAAAATATATGCTTTCCTTGCCCTTAAACAGGCTCCTTTCCTAAAAGAGTAAAAAGATCACAGAATGAAAAAATAATTTTAAAACCATCTCAGAAAAGGAATGTTGTAATTTTGTCTGGATTTTACACGCTGTGCAGTTTTATGGCCAAAGTAAGATAAATCCCTTCAAGCCACCATGGGCTTTTTGATTCCTCACTCAGTGCTGTTTGCAAAGTCTGTTATTCATTGTATGCAAGAAAAGTAAATAAACCCCCCACAGTTCTATGCAGCTTTTTGCTTTTTTTTTTTTTTCTCCATAACAATAAGGCAAACTGATTTGGAGGAAGAGGCCACGCTCTATTCACATCCAAAATACCCACCTGAAGATACATTCATTGTTAGCTTTAGTAAAAGAATAGTACAAAAGTTAGATCTTACTCTTTACACAGTTGAAGAATTAAGTCTTAGATTTAATTTCACTATTCTCTCCTTCCCCCAGCCCCCCACCCCCCAAGCTGAAAGCCGTGTAAAAAGTACTGAACATTTAAACATGTTGCAAGAGCAGAATGAAACTGAGAGATTAGATTTTATCAGCTGGAGATTTTTTGTGACAGAAGTCCCATGAGAAACAGCTATGGATCATCTGTTTAGCTGTATCTACTGAACAATTCTTTTACAAAAAAAAATGGGCTACACTTTAATACACATTTACTATCAACACAGTATTTACTCAGCTCATGCCTAAAATATCCATTATTTTAAAGTGAAATACGAGAATGAGCACACAGGTTGGGTGATTCAGTAAACTGTACACAAAAACTACTAACAAACATTTTAAAAGACTTACAAAAATGGAGAATGAAACCCTTTCTTTTTTTCCTTTTTAATTACATATACTTACAGGTTTTCACATTTATTGGCTAAACTTTGCAGGGAGCACTTCAAGTCTGTGTTAGATCTTCCAGGGGTGTTTACCACAGGGAAGAACAACGCAGAGCTTTTGTACAGATGGAAAATACTGTGCTGTATCAACTACACCTGGTTCTTTGTGTGGCTTCACTGTGGGTACTGAGCACACACTGAACTACAGCAAGGAGCTGCACATGCCCACAGGCAGGTGTGGTATTCTAACACAGATGGATTTTACTGGACATTTATGGCAGATCACCATTTCACTTTTGAGAAGCTGGGCAGAATTTCAACCTAAGTAATGCTTGCTTTATGTGATTTAAATGAGCACAGAGAACACAGGCAGAATGCATCTTGTACAGAGTTTGAGTGCTAAACAGTTGCTAATACACTGAAGTTACACATGAGTTTTCATGTTTAAATGTTCACCAGCAAGAAACCTGCTACAAAAAAAAAAAAAAATAGAGGTGTTTTGTCTTCATTTGGATGTTTGGAGTAGCTTCTCACTTGTCTCAGCAAACACAAAATACTGTGTTTCTCTGTTATTGCAATAGTTCAACTTGGTTTAGTAGGTGCCTTTAATCTGACAGTCGGTGTCCTCATCTGTACTTTTGCTTGCTGACTCTGGGCTTCAGGTGTTGCTGGTGGCTGGGCTGGGTTCTGTACACCTGGAGCCTGAACCTGGGGAGATGCTGTGGTCACCACCTGCTGCTGGATCAGTTTCTGCTGCACGACCTGAGCAGTAGCAGTGGTTGCAGGGATCACCTGAACCTGCTGTTGACCTGCTGTCGTCTGAGAAAGGGTCACAGTCTGGGGCTGAGCTTGTACCTGCACATCAGGATGAAAAGGCAATTACAAAATGGTTTGGCATTAAACTGAGCAGACCTCATATTTCTGCTCTACAGAAGGAATCTTGCTTCCTTAAGTATTTGCTCTCTTAATTGACAAACAACTCAGACAATGATTCTGGGAACAGAGGTTCTGTGGTTCCACTAGAAACACCATTCTGTCACATTTTCTACAGCCTTATAAACCAGAACTAGGAGCCAAGATGCCTGTAACTCGAGTCTCTGCAGTGCAAATCCAAGGACATGACCTCAGATACATTCAGAAGGCAGATTAAAGGTATACAAACCCTACCAGATATATAGGAAAATTCCTGTACTGCAGAAGTGAAGGAGCAGGGAAAAGAACAGAGGGACAGCCAGAGTACCAAAGAGGTTAAAATGCTGACTCTGCACCCATATTGTGACAATATAAGTACAGCCACTGAGGCTTCCCATCAGTCTCTGCCATTTCCCTTTCAGACTACAGCTGCCAGTCTGTATTGCAAATTTATGGCAGAATAGTCTGAACTCCATGCAGACTTCTAGTTTTCATAGCTCTACCCAGAGCAAGGGAGAAAAAAAAAAAATCAACATCTCCTTGTTCAGAGGACAAGGTAATGAAAACTGAGCAGCTTCAGCTGCCTTTGTCATATGCAGAAGCCAAACAAAGCTGCAAGGACTTCTCCAGAGGAAAAATTAACACTTGAATGATCCAAAAGGATTCCAGTGGGAAGCACTAAAAATGCAGATAAAAAGAATGCCACATACACATAAAGACCATAGTTTAAAAAATACTTATGGCCTAAACCTACTGCCACTGAAGTCACTGATGTACATGGGAGGGAAACTATTTCTCTTTTTGCCACAGACTCCAAGTCACAGAGTTATGCCACCATTGATGACCTTTTAAAATGATCTAGGAGCTCTTCCTGACTACAGAGGGCAATTCAAGTTGTGTTGACTGATGAGGTTTCTACTTCCTGCTGTCTGCTTTGCCCTTGAAGCATTCACATCTGAGGTGGTTATCAGACAGCTTTACACCACTTTATCACTATTTTGAGATAAACAGTCACAGATTTTATTCTGCACTGTGAACTGTGACAGATTAAGAGCCAACTGGCCCAGATTTTTGTGCACCAAAGGCAAGAACTTCATCCCACCCTCCAAAGCTAAATCACTCCTGCCAATCAACTGCCTAAATTAGGCCTGTTGCTAATGATCTGGATGACATTGTTCTGAACAGTGTTAATTAAACTGCCTGGTCGTTAGGGGAGGGGAACAAAACCACCTGAGCTTCTCCTGCCTGAGCCCTGTCTGTTACCAGCATACATTTGGAACAGCTACCACACCATTCTGCCTTTTACAGAGCACTTGGCACAGCTCTATGAACTGAAACAAAACAACAAACCTTCCATTTGTCCCAATTTTTGTGGAAAAAGCTCAGATGGTGCTCATTAGTTCAATTATTTGCTATATTGACTATACATCACCAGAAACCAACTTTTAAACATCCTTTCAGCTCTAGAAAGCACTTTTAAAAATCTGGTTTTCAGCTTATCTACAGTGATGAACAAACATTGCTACATCTATGAAAGTTTTAGACCAGAGAATATACCTCAGCTGATTCAGTATTCAAGATTTATTTTTATAGAAAAGCACTTGCTATATCCTTCAAAAATATTACCTATGCCACACATAAGGTGAAAAACACACACATTCCAAAAAAATGAGCTTTTCTAAAGATCATGTTTGCAGTGCTATATTTGACAAGAGCAAAACCTACCTGTTGGGAAACTGAAACCATCTGCTGAATGTTGGCAACAGTAGCCTGTTGCTGGACCACTTGTGGGAGTTTTGCAACCTGTAGTGATACGAAATAAAGAAAGATTGGATCAAAATAAAAAGCTGCTGATAGCAGCAAAACACCAAGGCCTATTAATGGTAAGTTGCAGCTTGGCATTTTCAGTGAGGTTGAATTGTTTAAGAAACATTTTATATTAGTGAAAAGAACTTAGCTAGGGGAGGAAGAGACATATTTTCAATTTTAACTACAACAGAGTCATTTCCTCCTGACTACCTAGAAAACTGAAGGAAGCACATGAGTTCTAACAGGTTACGTTATCTGGGATATACTTTTGAAAGAGTAAGGCTTCCAATTCCTAACCCACTTCTTTTTCCTTGGTTAGGCTGATCCAGTTATGCAGAAAACAAAATATGTGAGTTATAATCTACTCTAGGCTACCAGAGATTAGGCTGTGAGGCAGCACCAGAAACAGGAAAAACTCTGGCTGAATTTTCCTTAGTAAACACAGTATGGAATCCCTTGCCTAACAAAAAGGAGTGACTCAATTATTTCAAAGAGGAAAAGCAAACTTGCAGCTCACAGTTGCTCTGACTTGCTGTAAAGCCACATATGCAGCACCAGTGCATTTTATTAAAAAGTAAATTTAAATGAATGTGTGACTAGAATTAAAATGAGTGGGTGCTGAATTCTACCTCACCTGTTGTCTTTACAATTCTCCAATCCCAGTACAGTTTAAGGGTGTAAACCTGTGTTACCTGTACCTGAATCTGGGCCTGCACTTGCTGGGTTCCACCTGGTTTCTGGGTTTGGGAAATTGGAGTTGTTAAGAACTGTGTTTTAATGGCAGGCTGTGTAGCATAAGTTACTTTTTGCTGCTGTGAAGTCTGCTGTTGGGTCTGGACCGTAACCTGTTGAGCATTTATCTGCACAAGAGAAAAAAAGGCATCAATGACTACAAAGGTAAGTGTATTTTAAAGAACAGGTATGTGGGGAAAAAAAAATTAATTACATTTAATTATTGAAAAAAAAATCTCCCAGGATTAGCAATAAAAAAATGAGCACTAGATGAAAGCCTTCATGCATTTACACAAGTATTCAGTATTAAAGTATTTAAAGAAAAGTTTCTCTCTTACACACAACACTCACACAACAACACATTTACTAAAAACTACCAATCAACCACTTCAAAGAAAAAATGAAGCACCTGAGAACCTGATCTCTCTAGATAAAGCTAAGATTCACCCCTAGAAATCCTGACTGACTCTCTAGAGTGTCCTGGTCATCCAGGACAAGTTAACAGGAGAACAGACAATGGTACCTTTTGCTGCACAGCAGCTTGTCCCTGTGCAACCTGGGGCTGGATGGCTTTCTGCTGCTGTGCTGCTTGGTGATGCTTGAGTTTCAGCAGCTGCTGGACATGCAGTGGCTGTGCAACTACTGTCTGGCCTCCTGAAAATTACAGAAATAATTGGAACTGTAAGAGTCTTCAGTTTATTGCTTTGTCTCAGTAATCACAGCTTGCACACACAGATTCTACTTTTACAGACTTACACATTTGCACAGCTTTGAGCACTAACAACCCACTGATTTTAATGGGAATAAGACATGATTTTGAGAGTAGAGAAAATTTCTTATCTAAGGGCATGAGTAAGCTAATTTTTTGTTCCAACAACAATTTTCCTACAAGAAAAAAATTGTCTATACTATAGGAGACTGCTATGAAATACAATTCTTCCTATTTCCAACTTGCATTCACATACCTGCTGCTTTCTGTGGCTGCCCAATGGCAACACTAATGCCTGCCACAGTCACAGGGAGTGTGGTGACTCCTGCAGATGACACAACAGCAGCTGGAACAGACACCACTGGAGGCTTTGCCAGAGCAACCTGTGCTGCTTGTGGAGTCTGGGCCTGGATCTGTCCTTGTGCTTGGAGCTGGGAAGCAGGAACACGAGTCTAAGCAGTAAGGAATGAAGATTATTGTACCAGCACAGAAAGATTTGCTGCATATAACAGGTGATTATAAAGTGATAGCTGTAAATGTTTCTAAATGTAATGACACAATTCAGAGATGGTATCAATGGGTAAGTACAATGTAAAGCTATTTATGTTACAGCTGTTCCTTCTGAACTGCCAGAGCAATGCAAAGGGCTCTTGTGAGTGTGCATGAGCAGTGCCCAGTTCATTTAAACAGCCAAGAGTGAGATGTTTGAAACTGTTTTTGCCAAGTCAAAGCCAACTCACCAGGCGTGCCACTTGCAGGTTGGTGACCGTAGTGCCCGTGAGGACTGCGCCAGGACGAGGGGCTGTCACAGCAGTGAGCTGCTGGGTTTGCTGCTGCTGCTGCACTTGCACTTGTGCTGTTTGCTGCTGTGCCCCTTGCTGTGTCTGCTGCGCTGCCTGCTGCTGGGGGAGCTGCAGCTTCTGCTTCTGCAACTTGATCAGCTGCTCCTGCAAAAATCAAACACCCCCATCACTTCCAATGGTTTACACTACAGGAGAAAAATGGAGATGCACCCAAAGCTTAAAAGGAGAAACATTCTGTACCAGACCAGAGCTAAGATCAAGTATCTAAAATGTAACTCGCTTACATAATGGCTTCCAGTGAGCAGCAGTAAGTGCTTTCCATCCTGCCCTACTCTGCTATTGAAAGTGCTGTCAGACTCACTGCCTGCATGACATTTTAGTAGGATGAAATTTAAGAGGGAAATACATCTCACTGTAGCCCAAGAAAACAGGACACAACACACACTGCTAAGGAAGCTTACAGTAATGAAAGCAATGTGCTACGTTACTTCATGAGTGGTTCCTCACCTGTGACAATTTCCCTACAGTTTTTATTTGAGCTGGAGACTGGGCTTGTGCCTGAGCCTGGATCTGTGGGACCTGCACCTGAGCAGCCTGCTGCTGCTGTTGCCTCAGAAGCTGGAAGTGAGCAGGGGTGATGGTTTTGCCTGACAGCTGGACTGTTGGTGTAGCTGTGAATAAAGAAAAAACAAAATGTTATGACGAATACTTTTCAACATTCAGTTTAACTCATGAATTTCACCTGAGAAGTCGAGCTGTTAAATGCTTATTTTTCTGCTCCAACACACTTCGTGGATTTACTACATGTAAGAACACATTATCATGAGCATGATGTAAAAGCAGAGTAGATCATAAAATACAAGGGCCTTTCTTCACAATGGTTTTTAGTCAAGACAGTCAATTCTAGTATTTTACTGCTAGATTGTTAATAATATTTTTAAATTGCAATGCCTAGGGGCCAAGCTCTCTATTGCCATACTTTATCCAGAAATACTGGAGATAAATGTCATCTGAGCACCAACAATAAAGCAAGTTAAAAATCACAGCCCCGTTTAATTGCATCCCAGACTTCCAATATTGTGGGGCTGTGGTGGTGGATCCACAGGAATTCTGGGGCCCTTTGTGCACTACTGGAAAAAGTCCCTGAACACAGGATCATTACCTGGTGTGACCTGGGTCACCAAAGACCTTGTCTGGGTCTGCACAGGCGTGAGGTTGGTGGTGACCACGGCGGAAGCTGTCACCGAAGTCACGGCGCGCACGCCCTGGGTGGAGGCGATGGTCACCAGCTCGGTGGACGCTGCCGGCGCCGCGGCCGCTCGGGGCTGGCTGTGAACCACCTGGGCAGTGGCAGTGCCTCCCGAGGTCTGCAAGGGAACACAGCCATGACTGCTCCCTTCCCACGCCTCACATTTCCCTTCTGGAATTTTAAAAATTCCTTTCTAGGCAATTTTAAAAACAAGCATGAAAAATGCAGAAGGACAAAAGCCCCAAATCTGTCTGATGCATCTGTTTGGATGAATCTTAAAATCAGCATATGGTTAAATCTTTTTCCAACAGGCTGATCACCAAATCCTTCACCCCATTACAGACATTTGATTTTAGTACCTTTCAATATTTTGTTTTATCTTCCATAGTCTTAAACCATTAACATAATAATAAAGATCATAATTAATAAAGCACAAAACAGTTATAGGCTGAAAATGTTAATGACATAATTGCTTTTAGCAGCACTTTCCTATAAACTATTTTTAACAGTATTATGTATTTTTTTCTGATAAATCATTCCAGTGTGTTCTGATGTTTTGGTAAGAGAGAGAGGCTTGATAAAGAACCCCAAGATGCACATGACATTTGCAAGAAGCAGAATTTCTGACAACATGGAAAGCTAAAGATATGCTGATAAAACATGCAATCCAGTGTGTCCAGGGACACAACTAGTGACAGGATCTACTCACAGTCAGCGTCCCAGGTATAACAGGTGAGGCCAGACGTTTATTGATGGGCTGGAAGGTGGCAGCAGGGACCCCAGCAACAGTGTTCACAATCACATTTCCACTCACTGTAGCTGAAAGCAAGCCAAAATTAATGTGAGATTCTAAGAGTGAAAATCCCAATGTTCCATTACCTCCTATGCCCAATTATGAAGTCTCCTTACCAGTCTGGATGCTCGTCCCCGTCACCGCTGTTTTGATGGTGCCTGCCTAATTAGAAGACAATTAAGGTAACAGTTCAAAAAAACAGTAAAAGAAAACTGAGCATTGCTTAACACAGTGTTGTATTCCAGAAGTGACAAATAAAATTCAATGGAACACACAGAGATTTCTGCAGTTGTTCATTGACTTTACAGATCACAGCAACTAATGCATACATAAATCAGGATTCTGCCTCACTAATGAGCAACTGTAGACCAGCCAGGTGTGTGGTAAACTCTGGTCACTGGACATCCCTGTTAGCAGAAGAAGGGATACCTTGGACAACCACTCACACAGGAACATCACTGAGCACTTCATACACAGCAATGCTAGTGGGTCAGAACACATCTTCTGTGTCTTTCTGCAAAAGGTGTGGTACTTCTGTTCTGCAGCAAGCAAAATAAATTCACCACTGCCTGCACACATCACTATGCAAACTGGATTGGCTCTAAATACAAAAGCCACAGACCAGTCATCAGACTCATCCAGACTCTAGATTTAGGGAAGACATGAAAACTTTGCACAAATTCTCAGTAAAAGCACCATGGTGTTTCCTGTAGGATGCATCATTTCACTTGCCTTGCAAAGGTTAATGAATCTTTGGCTTTTAAGCTCTTTAACTGAGTCGTTCTTACAGCTACATTCTCTTTCATTCTCTGTATTTTGCAAGTTCTCTGTACAAATACTTCTCATTGACCATGTATATCTATTCACTCAGACTTCATAAAATGAAAGTCTAAAGTGAAAAAGGAAAAACCATCTTTGCATGGTGTTTTTCCACCTCAGGATGCCAAGATCTGTTGCTACAATGGTACAAATAGTCTTAATAAATCAGGGAACCAGAAGATACCCAGCATAACCAGGGAAAGCAAACAAGAAAAAAATATCTTTGATCTCACTATACTGACCTAAAATTCTGTTTCCAGAGAAAACACGACACAAATACAGCACACACAGAAGAACTGAAGTTACTACATCAGAGGCACCGAGCTCTCCCTTTCTTACCAATACTGCTGTGTTGGCCACAGTAGTGACTGCAGTCTGCACCACTGCCTGTGGCTGCTGAACTACCTGTGCTTGTGCCTGTGGCTGGGCCTGGGCCTGCTGCACTGGGGGCTGCTGGGGGGGCTGCTGGCCCGCCTGGGGCTGCTGGGGCTGGGGGCCCGTCTGCTGCTGGGCCCTCTGCTGCTCCGCCAGCGCCTGCAAGGCAAGAGGCACCTTCAGTCTTCAAGCATGGAACAAGCAAGATGTGTTTTTTTAAAACAAAACAAAAACACAAAACCTCTTTATTTCTATTCACAAAACACTTTTAATTCTAACCAGAGACAGCCCACAAAGCTGCCCTCACTTTTCAAGTCCAAGTTACACAACCTGACTCATTTCTACTACAAGAGATGTACTTTATGGTTTTATGGCTTAGAGCATAGCACAACAAGCAACTTATCATCCACAAGCAAGGACAAGTAGTTCTTTCTGAATAGTATAAGAAAGGAGGCTACAGAATGGTCAAGAATTTTAAAAAATTTTAAACATTTTAGCATCTTTTGCAAAAATATGCTCCTCATTGTTTAAGGAGTCTGAGAGTGACAAGAATCACAAGTAGAGGCCCCACTTTAGGCCTTGGTTATCTAAACCCCTGCACATGAACAATGTGCAGCTGCTCATAACATCCACTGCCAAACTTCTCCCAGGAGGAAACTTTGTTCATACCTCATCTGTTGCCTGATTTTTTAATTACTGCAGTGGCTTGTGCAGCAGAGATGGGACCATACCTTTTTCTCTTTGGCAATGCGTTCTGCTCGGAGGGACGCAACTTGAATTGGAGGGAGGGGCTTATCATAGTTGATTCCACTAGAAACAATAATTGAGACAAAACACACAATATTTAGAAATAACTGAAACCTTAAAAAAGAAAAAAAAAAGAGCACTTTCATACAATTTATAACTCCTTCCAAGACAGGGAGTGCTCACCTTTCTGCAAGCACCGATGCATGCTTTGGATTCTTCTGGAAAGGATTCATGCCAAGTCTGAAATTGAGGAAAACTGTATTACTGGAGACAGAAAAACCTTAAAAACAAGATTTAATTTCACATACTTTAGCATGTAACACTGCAGTTTTGGTGACGTTTCCATGATATTCCAGCCAGTACTGGAGCCTGCATACAGACAGACATTTAAGAGACTCAGAGTAAATACTAAATAAATACAGAAAAACTGCAGGAAGATACATAGGAAAGAATGTACTACTAAACAGCATGGACAGCAAATTGTCTACAATTCAGGTAAATGGATAGATATAAAGTAGATTCAAAAAACCCCAACTGAATGCAGTTCTGCTGCAAATTCCTGCAGTGAGCAAATTCCTGCAGTGAGACCCAAACACATGAAATATGGAGGTGTTTCCAATAACACAGAACACATAGAGAGAGATCAAGAACAGAGAAACAGAGTGCAGAATAACTCTGGGTTTTGAGAGCCATTCAAAACACAGTTCCCAGGAGATCTGTGGTGACAGGAGATCAAATGATCCCAGGTAAACTTACAGAGGTTTGATAGGTGGACTTCTTTTCCCTGCAATCATTTTCATCATCTCAAAATGATTAGTATAAAGCTGTGTGTGGGTTGCACCCTCATCTTGAGCATAGATCTGATTGGTACGAAGTGGGCGACTGTTTTTTGTCTAAAAAAAAGAAAACAAACCAACTTTCAATTGCAAACTCACCCAACAGGGCATTTTGTCTATGTTTAAACACAAGGCGCGCTTGTAGATTATTTAAAAATACTCTCCAACATATCTACCACAGACTGGTTCCTGCCTCGTGTCACTGATAACTTACTGTCACACAAAACTCTATGGGAAATATATAAAGAAAGAGCAAAATAAGGAGCAGTTCTGACGGTCACACTGGCATCAGCACTTGGGGACATACAAAATGGCAAACTCTAATTTGAGAAAGAATCTTTGCTTTAGTTTAGATTTTGCAAGTTTAATTCATTACCCAAACCAAGAGCCCATTAGTTTATAGTTATGCATAGCGCACACATAAGATAATAAAACAAAACCATCACTGCACTGCTCTCCCAACAAAGCTAGGTTAACATCCACACACCATGCCAGTCTAACATTTGGCTTCTCCTAAGCAGAAACTGCCAGTCAGGGACAAACCTCCTTAGCAGTCAGAGAATGGGACTACAGCCAGAAGTTCTGGATTCTCCACCCAACTCTGTCACTAAATTGCTGTGTGGTTTGGAAGAAGGTGTTCACAGTCATGGAATTTGTTTTTGTTTCTGTAGCATCCTATCATCCTCATTTACTAAAATGTGTTTCAGGCATCAAATTCACTATGTATTTGTAATCCACTTAGACTCTAGCATGAAGTTCATTCTTACAGATCTTAAATACCATCAGGATAAGATACATGGTGGAAAAATACCAACTACAGTTTAAGTGAAATCACAAACTTCTTGCATGATCTAAAATTTATCTATCAAATCCAAAAGCTGAAGGCTGGTGTCAATCCACTGTATCAACAAAGAAAGGAAAAATAAATTTGGAATTTTAATTGATGTTTCAGAACTCAAGTAACACTCAACATGGATCTCATATGAATTATCTGCCCACCTCCATTGCTGCTAAATACCACAGTGTCTAGATTTGATTTTGAAAGAATACCAATGCACACCTTATAAATACTTTTTGTCTTCTTTTTAGGATTAGCTTCGTACATTAGCTGTAAAATAAGAAGGAAAGTTAGATGATCTTTTGTGGAAGATTTTGTTCAGGTGCTTTTTCTTTTCAAAGAAATCACATAAAATAAGTGGAAATCCTGATGAGAATAATTTAAAAAGATCTTTTAAAAGTTATTTATTTACACTGTTGAAACGTTTAACAAAAAACGAGTGTTTATGGAGTTAAGGAAAAAAAACTCTACAACTGAAGGTAAAAAAAAGACGCATCATTCCAGGTGAGCTCACCTTTCCTTCCTCCCTTGGGATTATGACATTCTCGTATCGGTTGCGGCACTGCTTGGGCGAGCGATAGACTCTGCTGCAGGAGTTAACAACATCACTGACCAGGTCCCAGTTGGGAGTGTGTGCTGGCGACACAACAGCAAGGTTTAAAGGAAGCTCCAGCAGCTGCTTCACTGCCTGCAACACAGAAAGGTATAAATGCATCAGGAGACATCGTTGCCATCTTCCAAACCTTCCCTTACCTGCGTGTGCCCACACACCGTTACCACAGTGGGACAGCTCAGGGCTAAGGCTCTGTGCTCAGCTACAGTCACAGAGAATAAACAGGCATAAGGTGTCTTAATGCTGACTGATGTGCAGGGAAACAGTTGGAGATTGGTGTGAGAGGGACTGGGAGCTGCTATTCAAATGCTGCTTTCCCCTCAAAGGTGGGAGGAACCTTAGCTGCACTATCCAGTGTCCAGCCAGCACAACTAATCTGAATAATAGTAAGTGGTTTCTAAAACAACAATAGGGCTTAATCATACATTTTGTACTTTAGCCTTTAATTTCTCCTTAGAGGAGCACAAATGACAGGCAAGCTGTTCCAAGTTATGACAGCAAATTGCCATTAAGAATTAGAAATAACCTTGAAGAGATAAAGTGCAGGAATAAAAACATAATGACAGCAGAAGCTGCAGGTATCATCTGACCTGCAGAAGTGCCCAGTCTTCACTGATCAACCACTCTGGATTATCCTGTCCAGCCTCAGTAGCTGGTTTGACAAGTGTTGGCAAAGGCTTTGCAAACTGTGTCTGTTGTTTCAACAAGATGTTCTTCTTTTGCTCTTTGCCCTCCCGGCGCATTTTCAACATTCCTGGAGTTGCTCGATCAAAGAGTGAACGAGGTGGGATAACTGTCTCCCCATGACGTTGCTTCTTCTTTCTACCTGCTGCTAAGACAAAACATAAAGCATTGCTGGTAGATACTGTCATTCTTTGATTTCTCTGCCTACAGCTGCAAAATGCTCATACATGTACAGAGCATTCCCCACTGCCTCTGAAAAGCACAGCCAGGAACTAAACAGAGCCTGTTACAAAGTAAGACCAGCCCTGTCCTAGTTGACAAAGTAGAATGTCTGCTTTCTAAAACTGTCCTTTCAAGAACATCTTTATGTCTAAAGAGAAGACACACCATAAGAACTGGGCCTCCCAGTGATTCCACTGCTTCAAGGCCATGATGGGACAAGAATTTTCATCCCTTCAAACATGCAAATTTGATCTTTACTGGACCAGACTCCAACACAGATGCTTGAATTTATTAAACACTGCAACATGGGCATTTCAATGCATTCTGAATATACAGGAGGTATGAAAACCTCACTGATTTTTCAAACTTTCAGCAATAAATCACAGAACAGTTTTGAGCACACACTCACCAGAGGGATCTGTTTTGTGTCGTTTACGCTCCTTCCTGACATACACTGGAGGCAATTTTGACTCTGGAATAGGGGTGGTATCATACATCAGGCACATAACAGAATCTATGTAGATATCATTGTCATCCTGAGGTGGAGTAGGAGGAGTCCAGAGCTGCACAGAATAAAGTCTGTAATTACTGCAACGTTAACTCTCCACTGATCTTAATGTTTCATAAAATAAAAAGCCTTTTTAGGCTGCCTGGTGTTGCTTTTACTTACTGGCATAATTTCAGTTTGTCCATCTGGACCTTCATAGACATATTCCTACACAGCAAAAAGAGAACATAATTCAAATGATCCAACTGAAACCTGAAGGGTAAAGGTATTCTCAGACTAACTGTTAAGAAATAACTATTTAGAAAAAACAAGACTAATCAGCAATTACTTTGTTGTACGCATCCTCCCGAGTGTAGGTTAGAAGTTCCTCTTCATCCTCCCAAAGCATTTTTTGCTCTCTTTCCTTTAACTCCTTCATATGCTGGACTTCCCAGGCTTTCTTTGCAGTTTTCAGCTCCATCTAGATTAAAGTCAGACTGCTTAGAAACTTTATACAGTAACAGACACTGGATTAGAAGTCATCAATTTGTAATTTTATGGATAAATGCCTTGAACTTCAACATTTTCAGACACAGGAATCTTATAGCAATTTCTTAACAGACACTTTCACAACCATTTAGAAGATATTTATTGTTCTTTGTGGAGGGTTTTAAAACCATCAGTATAAAGCAATCAAAGAACTTCAGTTAAACAATGAAGACAACCAGAACACAGGCTCACTAAAATTAATGAAATTTTTCCCCCTGCTATCAATGGAGTACAACAAATATTTGCTGAGCCAGGCTGAAAGCAATTCCCATTTTATAAAAAATAAATTAAGAACTGACACCTGCTTAAACCAGAGAATCCCAAAATAATGAGCTCTCTGTAAGACATTATGCTGTTCATAATGTATAGCAAGAAAAGACCACAAAAGTGCCTACAATATATTCCACATCATTGGAGAAACTTCCATTTCTTATTGAAAATATAATAAATGTTGTTCTGTGACAGAATAACATGGCAAAGAAAGATTTGTTTTACCTCACTCAACCGTGGCTCATTGTCATCAACTGAACCGTGGAAAAGCTCCAGATAATTCAAAGCATACTTCTCAATTGGAGTCAGCTGAGGGAAGTATGAAAGGGAAAAAATGGTACTTTGAGGATAATAAAAGAAACATTACATGAAATATCAAAGCTCTCCTTCAAACTCATCTTAACATTTTAAAATCAGCGGGAGATCTCCCTTCCATTTAATGGGAGAAACAACAAAGTTGCTTTAAGGTCAGACTGCAAAGAAATTGAAACATTTGAACTAAACATTACTTTTTAGCTAACTATTCAAGAGAAGCCACGGTACCTGATCCACAACAGCAACTAACTCCTGCAGCTGTGAGGGCTCTTCATTGTATTTTGTCTCACAGAGCTCTGAGATTAAAGGTTCAATGCTTGACTCAGATCCTATTTCTTGTATGTGATCATTTGACTCCTCATCCTCTCGTTCAATGCTGTTGAGGGCCTTTCAGAGAGATATATTTTAAAAATAATTAAGAGTTCAAAAATATGGAAAGCAACTCCATAAGGAGTTCACTGAAATGCAACACAAATTTCTGGAGTAAGTCTCTGCTGCAGCAAGAGAAACAGTCACAGAAATTATAAAACTCAGCTTTGGGCTTTTGGAAGTTTTGTCACAAGGCAAATGACAAAAGAGCATAAAACTACAAGAAAAAGAGACTGACAGAATTTACCCTCCCAAAAAAATGGGATTAGTCAGCTGTTTAATACTAATGTTGCACAGCTGTATTTTTAATGTGTGTGTTAATCATTACCTCTATGAATGGTCTTGCAACTTTAGGTGAAATATTTTCTGCTGGAGATGGCTCTTGAGAAAGTACTACAAATTCTTCTGCTTTCACTCTAAATCCAGAATCCTCCATAGGAGAATGAACCTCAAACAATTCCTGAATTGTTTGCTTGGTAAATAGAAAGCAAAAAGAGAAATACATTAAGTTTTTGGGAGCATATTATTTTTTTTCTATATCAGGAGTGCCAGCCAGGATAGCTTGGCTTCACCAGTGAGTCAGTGTCTCATGTATCTTCAGAGCAGCAATTCAGAGCCTATCTCTCTAAATATCCAAACTTATTTCACATTTTTAAAGCTGTTGAGACCTTCACCCTTACAAGCTCTGCAAAATTTTGCAGCAGGGTGAAGAAACCACAATATATTAAGTCATGGATGATGTCTGTGCATCACTATGCAAATAACAGAACCAAACAGATGGACAATATTTGAAAGAATTGGCCCCAACACTGAGAGTTCAAGCAATCATGAAATTCAATATGCCTCCTTATTAATTCTAGCCCAGACAGATTTCTACTAAACTGCTATTAAACACTCCAACACAGATGCTTGAATTTATTAAACACTGCAACATGGGTGTTTCAATGCATTCTGAATATTAACTTACCTGTGTTAAAAAGGCCATTGAATAGTCATTTCCCTGAGCAGCTACTTCTCTGATCAAGTCCTTTGTGCCATTTTTCAAAAGTTTCTCTTCTACAGAATTACCACTGACAAGCCTAAAAAAAAGGAAAAAACCATAGAAATCTGGTAAATCATTTCCAAACCAGCTTTCAGAAACAAAAAGACAAACTGTCCTTCAAGAATACCACTAAATATTTAAAATGTGGTAGTATGTCAGTGTTTTTTTAAGTTATGGTGCAGGTCCAGAAAAAAACAGACTACCACCTTTACTTTAGAGTTTTCTTTTAATAATTTATGTAATTAAAAAAAAAAATGAAATCAACAACGAAAAGGATCCCTTAAAAAACTCCATGTAGACTAACAGACAAAACCCATGCAGGTATGATTGATTTACTACATTTGGTGCTAAACCCCCCGACTTTTTCATAGGATACCCTGGCATCTTTTTTATTGAAGGGAAGTGGTTTTCATCACTGTTTCCACTTTATTCCAGATCATACAGGGCAGCACTGCCTGAACTAACCTCATATTACAACATGTTAAAGAGCAGATGTTGACTGTCACCATCACCTGTATATATGGATATCTTTACATCTCCCAATTCTGTCACACCATTCCTGAGCTTTTGCATCCATCACTGGGTTCAGATCATTGTCATAGAACACAACAGTGTCTGCCTCAACAAGATTGACTCCTGTGGAACGGCTGTGAGAGGAGAGGATGGCACAGAAAATGCGCTTGTCTCTGTTGAAAATTTTCATCAGCTCCTACACAAACAGAATAAAAGCAAGGACTGAATAAAATGCACACCAAAATAAAATACCAAGCCAAATTCAATACAGCCTTACAAATAATGGGATAAAAACATGTCAAGTGTTTCAAACTGAATACAAAATGAGGTGAATTTCCTTTCTCTGCTGTAGTGTATAAAAGCCTGGGCAGCACATATTGCTGTACCAGTGGGCAGCTGGTAGGGCACACCTACCTGCCGCTGTTCCTGGTTGGCATATTCATCAATCCTCACAAAGGTGAGGAAATGGAAATTCAGGAACAACTCCAGTATGTCCAGCATCAGAATCATCTGTGACAAAATCAGCACACGGCGCCCTTCAGATTTCAGCTTCTGAAGCAAGACAGCAAGAGCTTCTAATTTACCTATAATTCAAACAGAAAAACCAATAATGCTTTTATATAGAAATTCCATTCATGTGATAGATGAAATTACTGAAATCTTGTCAGCAAATGTCCTTTACCTGAGTCATACTGCACCAGCCGGAGGTCAGGGAACTGCAGCAAGTGAGGAGTTGTCAGCTGTTGCAACTGATGCAAGTGTGGAGCTGCCTTCTGCCTCAGGCTGTGCTTAAGGAGTTTCAGTCTGTGACTGTATGAAGGGGGAGGATTTGCTACATAGAAACATGGGGGAGCAGCAACTGCAGCTGGCAATACGAAGAGAGCCCTGTGAAAAGCATCAAAACAAGGCAACACCGATTTAAAAAGCTACGCACAAAATGATCCTCAATAATCATAGACACAGCAATGAAAGTCAGCCTTGGCTAAATTAGCTTCTGCCTGCATCTCTGGGTCCTAACTCTTGTTAGTTGGGTCCAAGTGGTATCTATTCAAGTAAATCCAAAGCATAAGAATGTAAGCCTAAGTATGGTCAGCCAAACTTGGGCTTGAAATTAGGAAAGAGGCACTGAAAACACTTACTTATAAAGATCCAAACGAAAAAGGAAGTGACTTATTTTTACTTCCATGCTGTACATCATTTACTGCTAAATAAACCAGTCTAAACCAAATAAGATCATCAACAGAAACAAGGTTTTAAGCCTTGTTGAGAAGTGTTTTAGAAACAACTAGACGTGTAAAGGTTTGTTAGGCAGAGTCACACATTACCTGTTAACAAGATCCTTTAGAGATTCCTGTTGCTGAACCAAGCCCAGGATCATTTCCCTCAAGGGGTTACTTGGGCCCCTGCAGGCACTTGTGGAAAGGCAGCAGTTGACAAAGCCAGCCCACCTCCAGCTGTTGCCCTCACTGGAAGGCAGCTGGGAGGCCTTTGTGTCCCCAGCCAGGGAGCAAACACTCAGCACGTCCCGGCCGTACACCGGCGCCCGCGAGCAGCGGCGCTCGTTGCCGCAGAAGATCCTGTCCAGGCGCTCCTTCAAGAGCCGGTTCTTCTCCTCAAACGTCTCCTTTGCCAAGAGAAGGTGAATGAAAACCACATTTGCTGCTCATCACAGTAATAATAAATGAGGGATTTGAGGTTCTTTAGAACGAAACTATCAGGATCAGTACAGATCATAGAGTAGAACTGCTACTTAGAGCAATTATTAAAGGTATACATTTCAGACAACATCTGAAGACTACAGCTGAATTCAGTTCATATTGAAGAGTCAATTCCACCTTAGTTTGGCATCTTCTCACTTTTTAAAGGTACATTGTCACAGCTTTTTGATATATTCTTGATGTTTCCCTACACTTTTTAAGTTGCTTATCTTATCCAAACACTTGTTAAGATTAGAAATCTATAAAAGTTTGCCCGATTGCCATTGTGTTCAAAACACAAAAAACCCACATGATTTCTTTATTTATGCTTTACTATATAATTAAAATATATTACAGTTAAAAGAACCTATCACAGCACAAGAAAGCTGTCAGCTGCCTTTATACACCAGATTATTTTATCTATGGATTACAAATGCGTCAGATCTGTCAACCTGAAACACGGACAGAAGTTGGGATATTCACCTACTCTATAATCATCAAAGTCCCTAATTAATTCCAGCTTTGCAAATTATAGCTTTCAACTATTACACAGGCTTACTACTGATTCTGAAAAGTGGTGTTTCCACAAGAAAATAAAAATTGAGTACCTGTGACTGTCCATGCAAAGGTGCTGGTTTTAACACTGCTCCCATGTCACCAGATGGCAAGTTAGTAACTGTAGCTCTACCTGGAATACAAACTGAGGATAAACCTTGTGTTTATATATTTATTCGTCTGAAAATTGGTCTCTTTATTATTTTCAATAAGTAGACATTTCATAGCCGTAACACATCATTGCTGCAGACAAATGTTTAGTCTAAATGTCCATTGAGTATTGCAAATTTGTAATTTGTTATACATCAAATCTCTGACAGATATTCACATTAACTGTTCTCACAAAAATCCAAGATAGATCAATGGAATTTTACTTTGCTTTGTACAAAGCAAAGTGCTGTGCTCCATTTGTACTTTATTCAAAATGTCATGTATAGTGCAATACACATTGACATTCAGAAAATGTTAATATAAACACAATAGAAAACAGAAAATGTTCTAATTCAGAAAAAGATTGTTCTAACTTATCTTGAGTAAGTCATCTAAGATTTTTCAGAAAACACATTAATTGAGTATATCTACAAATTGGTGAAATCATATGATGGAATCTCAGTAGCATTCTTGTGATTTCA
The DNA here is from genome assembly GCA_013400635.1 of Hypocryptadius cinnamomeus. Lineage (NCBI taxonomy): Eukaryota > Metazoa > Chordata > Aves > Passeriformes > Zosteropidae > Hypocryptadius > Hypocryptadius cinnamomeus. The sequence goes on from VYZP01071144.1 coordinate 79,440, forward strand.
ACTATTAGCAGATGTTTACCCAGACAGTTAACTACACTGTAAGAGCATCACACCATTTTGAAGGAATGGTTTTTTTATATCCCAAGAAAATTACAGCAGATGGCCATTTTCAGGGAATGAACTCCTAGTGTTATATTTATCTTCATTTAATAATCTGCTGTTTTGCTGTAAATGCATTCGTTTCTCCATTATTTTTGATCAATATCTTGGTTGTGTTTTTAAGCAAGGAACTGATAACATTTACAGCAAGGCACCAAATACCTAAGCAACATTTGCAGAGGTAAATGGAAAACTGTAGCTTGATTAGCTAGAAAAGTGAAACAAATTAGATAAAAGCAAAATCAATGTGGAAAAATGGAGACAATCACTGGACATTCTCTGCCAGTATAAAAAATTATCACCCTTGATTTTTCCTTGCAAAAATTAACAAAGTATTTAAAATTTAATTCTTCCCAAAAAAAAAAAATTGACCAAAGGCAAAAAGGGTTAAAAAATATCTATAATTAAGTTACATGTTCTCCTAAGTTTGTACCAAAAATTTTCTTAAAACTCCAGCACACACCAAATACAAACTGCAAAGATTTGCCTCATAGTTTACCCACTTCTGAGCTCAACTTACAGAATTATGATCTCCAACAATTTGAAGTTATATACAAATGTGATTTTAGCAATTGAATATTTAGACAGAGACGTTTCTTCAGGCTGGAAAACCCACCTTGCTGTGTGACTGCAGTGGAAGTTGGGCCACCTGCCTGGTGCTGGTTTCCTAAAGCATTCAGGGCGTTCTGCACAGTTCCTGCTTGGGAAACTGTCTGCATGACCACGGGGCCCTGAGGCCTCAGGTACTGCTGCCCAGGGGCTGACACAATCTGAAGGACACTTCCTGCAGTGGAGGATTTTAACACACATTAGGGTGGAAAAGAATTCATGTTCTCTAGCAAAATCTATTAGTGTTACAAGCTGATCATTACTGCTTCAAATTATGTTAAATTTTACCAGACACGTTCATTACACCAATCTGACAAAAAGGAGGGAAACACCCAAGTATTCATAGCTGAAGAGGAGTTTCATGTCATAGGGGTATCATTCTAATCTAGGTATTTATACAGAATTTGGACAAAATCCAGTCAAACAAAAAGTCTTCATTTAACATTCCCTCTATTTAGTTGGCCACAGAGAATGAAGATATGCCAGTTCTCCTAAATTTGCAACACACACCACCAGCAATGGAGATTTCAGAACAAAATATAGTGTAGGTAGAGCATTCAGACAAGGGCAATAATTGGGCCAAAATTCAGAAGCATCCCAATCTTGAAGTATTATTTACACAATTTCAGAATAAACAAGAATGTTCTCAGTTCTTCTGTTTCTGCTCAGCAGGGAGTTTTTATCAAATAATACCTCACTTTACTTTAGCTGCACTGCTTGGGTGTGGAAACAAAGGAAATAATAACATTTTTCAAATACAATACAGGAAAATAAACTAACCATGTCTTTCATGTGATAGACATTTATTTTTCAAACCAGAGCTACCTTGGCTCACAGAAAATAGGAAGAGCAGGACAATACAAGCACTGGGGATGGAAAAATCTCCCGCAACAAGGAACGAGGTACCCATTATCAAAACATGAGCATTCTGAATAATGGAAAATTTCCTTTATTGAAATAAGTACCTTGTAGCTGCAGGGGCTGCCCTGCAGTGAGCTGGCGGAGTTGACTGTGTGACAAGGTGAACTTGTTCCCTTGGAACTGCAGAGTCACTGGGGTCTCTGGCTGAGCAATCCTGCCTTGTGCTCCTGCTATAGAAGCCAGTTGGGCTATTTTTACTACCTCACCACCTGTTAAGGAGGGAAACAGGCATTAAAAAATCAAAGTGGGAGGCAAGATTTTCGATATTCACAATTCTACATTTTGGTTAGTAAACTGGTGCTGAAGCGCCTTCCATGCATAATTACACTTAGTGCATCAAAAGTGTCATATAAAAGTTAAGCAGGTATTGCTTTCTATATTTGTTGGACAAACTGGAAAGAAGCTGATTGTTTAAAGGGTAAGAACATCAACATTTTAGAAATTACCACTTTCATTAGCAAAAAAGTTAAGAGCTACCTGAAAACTCATGTGACACTTTGTAACAGAACAAGTATAGACATTAAAGTGATTTTCACTGCCTTTTCAAGAGCATGAAGGAAGGTTTAAGGAAGAAATTAAAACATTCCTGTGCGTGGCACATTAAATACACATTCGAAATTTGCTGATGAAACATGATTTATTTTAAGCAATCTGCATTTAGACAAACCAAAAAGCTTTGAAGTGGCAAGGACCAAGCTTTTTGTGATTTAAATGCAGAAAGGTTACAGGCATTTCAGCATTAAGTTTTATGATATTGAGAAAATACTGGTGTGAAAATTCAGCTTTTGTAAAGGCAGTGCACTACCCCAGAGATCAAATTAATACATCAGTGCTCAGTACTCTCTACACATGCTAATAGGCAGTGCACATACAACCTTAAAGCAAAGCCTCATCACTTTTCTCTGCCTAACAGTGGCGACGCTCCTCTCCGCCAGAGAGGCCTTTAGCAGATGGATTAGTGTTTAACATGAAAGGAATAATTAGGAGAGAGCTAAAACATTTGGTCTGAAGGAAGTCTTGCCAGCAGAAGAAACATGCAGAAACAGGAGATTAAGTTGACACCGCTAATGTATGTCCACAGCAATTCTATTGTTTCTTATCCAATTTTCGATTTTCCTTGGTCATAAGCAACGTACTGAGCAAGGCTAATCAGAAGAGTGAAAAAAAAACAACGATTCTGTACACATCTTAGGGTGCCTAGTAACTTAACCTCATTGTAGTACAAAGGTGGGAGAAACCTTGAAAGGGGAGGCCACTTACTAGGCAACCGTGCCTGGGCCTGAGAGGTCAGTACGAGCCTCTGAGGCAGCACACTCTGTTGGATGGTGTGCGGGGGGGGCTGTGGCTGTGGCTGTGGCTGGGGCTGGCCCGGCTGCGGGGCCGGCGCAGAGGTCTGGCCCCGCGGTTTCACAGGGTTGGCTGCGCTAGTTGCTGTGGTGAAGGTCGCTGCGGGCTGGTGTCTTGGAGCACTGGTGGAAGCCTGAGTTGTCTGAAACTGTGCTGCTGCAGCTGCAATCAATAAGGGTTGTTTGTGCAAGCTGTTAGAGGTTTTAACTCCGCTCTTTTAAACAACCTGCATTAAAAAGAAACCTTCCAACAGGATAATCAAACGGCTACAAGAACGGCTTTGTCCTTACACACCGGGATTTCTAGCCACACCTCTTACTCCATCCTATTTTTATAACATTATCTATTTGGAAAGCATTGTTTAAAGGCTAAATAAATACAGAGAAGCACTGTACATTCCCATCTTTGACAGAAGTTTAAATATCAACTGTGGCATATTTACTCCATATCCTAACAGGTTACACAAAGCTTAGTTTTGCATTATACTGGCAGATCATACTGGAGAAACTAGTGGGGAATTTTACTGGCAATTAGTCTGTTGGTATTTTTTAAGCCATTAGTATTCTAGACCAATAAGCTAGAGGGAAAATAAGTTCTATTAAACAGACTAACTTGTATCTGTCTACATTGAGGAGCAGGTGACCAGGGTGGCACTGACTCCCTTACCTTGATTTGAGGACACAGTGGCTATGGGCGATCTGCCTCGAACTTGTCCCTGCTGAGTCACCGTTGCCGTGGTCACCGTGCGCTGGACTTGAGTGCTCGGGAAAACCACAGTCCTGCCCTCGGGCTTCTGACCATACTGAACGGGCTGGAACAACCTGGCAAGAGCAGGAAAAGTCAAAGTCTATGGGAAGATCATAGTTTAGCCTTTAGAGGTCAACTCTGTCACCCCAGGAACATATAAACGGATCATGTCAGATGCTGATCTTCCTGTAGATGGGTGAAGCTGGCAAGACTCATCACTTCACAAGCTTCCTAAATGAACATTGTAGAAAGTGATTTTGCTGAATCCAAGAAAAAAACCTTCATTGCCATACACCCAGTTTAATACAGGATGCTTCAGAATTACAGCAAACATCTTGAAGAGGCTAGGTCAGTATCTGGGAAAAGATATATCTGAAGATACCTGAAAAAAAGGGCTCCCATATAAACTCCAGAGAGACATCAACATGCTGCAGGTCATCAGGCAGCTCTCTTGCATTAGAAAAACAGTTCTACATTACCTTGAGAACACTACTTCACTAGAAGAAAAACACTTTAAAAAAATGTACTGCTATAAAACTTCATATGTCTCTGCCATAACAGTGAGAGCACAGCTGACACTGCAGACCCAACTTGGTCTTGAATTATCGTCATGCTAATTCTGCAAAACAACATTCAATTTGCCATAAACAAGGTCCAAGAACAAAGTTCATATGCTGCTGAAGTAAGGACTATGGGAAATCCATCAACAAACTTCAAATGGAATTGCATGCCTCAAAGAACAGAATTCTTATTTTCAGAGGTAAACACAAAAGCCAGATAAAAATTAAATGCAAAGGCAAGCCTGAGGTTTTCTGTGAAATCCATTAGCAGAGTTGCAGAGAGAATTCAGTGAAGATTGCAGCAAAACCACCTTTTGCTGTTGTAATTCTAGCTTAGAAGGAGCGTAGCTGTACACACCTGCTTGGTTTGAGCTTCACTGGGTTGGGCCTCGCCGGTGGGGGAGGGGAGCTGTAGATTTCTTCAATCAACTTTCTAGTAACCTTTTGTTTTGGCAACATTTGTGCTTCATAATGAGTCATTTTGTCTTCCATTCCAATGAGATCAAAAAGAGACAGGTCCGATTCCTAGGGATTTCAGAAAATTGTTTTATGTGATGTCCCAAACGGTTAAGTCCTCTTTACATTCAAAGCTGAATTAAATTTCTATATATTTACTTTTTAACTTGAAATAAATGGTGTAAGTTTAAGAAATAAACTATTAATTATTAGCCAAAACTGTCTAGAAACCTTGGAAATAAACTGACAGTCCAATTTTAAGCATTAGAAGAAAAATAACTGAAATCATTAGCCAGTTATGGAAATTAAAGCAAAACACATTTAACAATTCTTCATATATCATAGTTTCCAAAGAATTAAATAGAACTCTTTGAAGGTTAACTATCAAGCTTAAATGCCAAACTATAACTTAGGAGTAGAAAAATATGAAGGATGGAAATAAAATTAAACAAAAAATGTCAGCTGCTCCATTACTCATACTTCCTTCATATTTTTTATCATGTCAAGGAGTGGGAGTGTTATTGTTTAACAATAACAGAAATAGTGGTACTTCAAATGGATTGACAGAAGGGTACTAATTTAGCCATTGTAACAGAATGTTTACTGTTATGTGGAAAAGAATAAGTCTTGCTTTCCTTCAGCTAGTAAAAGCAAAAAGAAAATTGCAAAATGCCATAAATAAGCACAGTGCTACCCATAGTGATTTCAGTGTTGGAAAATTCCTGCAAACATGAGCATGATAAAAGCAAAGGTAATTTCTCTTTGACCAAGTAGTTCATGAAAAATTACTGTTTACAAACCACTTGAAAAGTTCAAACCACTACACAACAAAAAAAAAGAGATGCAGCAAGAACACACTTGGTAGCCACAGTTATGGAAGAGTGAATTCCTTCTATTTATAAACTTCAGGTAGATTTATCACATATAACAAAACAACAGTAAGTACTGAAATTCTGACAGGGCACTAAGAGAGGGAAAAAACCTTAACTTTTCTACTGACCTTCCAAATATCCCTTTCCAGGGCTCGCAGCACCAGAGAGGCTGTTCTGTATTCCAGTGTTTCTGATACATAAGAGGAGCTTGAAAGCCGGGGGTTTATCAGATCAGGGTGGTTACAGATCCTCTGCAGCTGCATCAGGACATGCAGGACACTGATGAAGTGTCCACTTTTGAGGGCTTCCTGGGTTCTACCAAATAAATTATACAGAAAGACATTGATTTATGTGCAGCTTTTATGGAGGTGTCCCTTAATCAGCAAGGTGAGAATGAGCAATGCAGTATGTTATGCAAAAGTCTTAGAACAAGTTTAGATTTCACCAAGGTCTTCTGCAGTATTCTAAGCAGCACTGTACCAAAAGCAAATTTGGAAAAGTGAAACTTAAAGACCCAGTGCTGCCTTACAATCAAATACAATCTATCCAGCTCCCCATCCTCTCCCTGCTTTGTTTCTGTTTCATCCCTGCACCTATCAATTATCACTGGCAGGAGGGTGGTGAAGAAAACTCTGGGCTTTAAAAAAATTAAGAACCACTCATTAGAGACAAATGTTAAAACGCAGCAGAAGACCTGACCATCATAACTGTATTCTTAGGTTCCAGAGGTAAATGCACATTTATCACATCAGCATAAAATATCATAAAATTACATCACCTGCTGTAACTCTAGTCTATAACGCAATCACATTTTATTCACGGGTCATAATGCAAAATTTCAGAGAAGCACTAAAACACTTCCCCCCATGACAATCATTTCTTTCCTTGCTTAAGCACTAAAAGTGACAGCATTTTATATTTACTGTTCCAAGCCCTTACCCTGGCTGCAATATGACATCCTCATACATGGCTTTTTGTCGACTAGACAGACGGCACTTGAGCACGTGCTCATACTTCTTTGTGAGCTGCTTCTCAACATCCCTCTTTGATCTCCGCAAAATAAACGGCTGAATCATCTGAAACGTTGCAGAATTGAGAGGAAAAAAATTCTCACTTCAAAGAGTTTACAAAAGGAAGCTAAACTTATTCACACCTAACAGATTTGATGTGATAAACTGCATATGATATATATAATCATTCTGCTATGCACATAGTTGTATAGACATTAATTTGCTCTTTAATTTCTGCATGTCATGCTTCAAAATCTGAGCCTTGTATTATTTTCAAAAGAAATCTCCACACTCTTCTGGTAGCAGAACCCTCTGCTTTCAGCAGGATTTTCTGTTTAAACTGAACAAAGTGTTAAGAAAAGACACAAATTCTGATCTGAACCACATATTTTTATTCCCCCTCTCCTTAAAAGCATTACTCTTGTAGTAGGACGCATAAGAAAAAATTCCAACATACTCTGTGCAACCTGATGACCAGTTTATGGCAATAATCCTGGTTCTCCTCATTAGGTGCTTTTACTGGAAAATCCAGGTAAGGTCTGGATATTCCCGGAATCAAAAAATGTACCATGGTCCACAGCTCCATCAATGTGTTGTGCAAAGGAGTGTCTATCAGAAGCAAACGATGCTGGCTGTGAACAAAAGAAGATTTTTAATTGACTGACCACTATGCCTTTATGTTTGTCAGATACACAGAAGAATTATGTAGATATAATAAAATTAAACCTAGGACAAAATATCTTTTCAATCTTGAATATACCACCAAATAGCTTCTTCATTGCAGTGTATCAGAACATACATGGGAATCTGTTTGGGAGCACAGAATATCAGCAAAGAAGAATTACAGTGATATGACAGTGGAAACAAAAGATCTCAAGCATTTCTCTGAATCCTGATTGTTTCAAATAAAAGCACTTTTCTATAGGTGCACATTGCTCAGGAATTTGGGCAGACCAAGTCAAGAGGGTTTTTTTAATCAAGTTTTCTGTTAAGAAGAGAGTGTGACACAAAAAGAGAAAAACTCACTGCCAGCAGGAAATCAATTCTCTGCTCTGTACCTGCGGAGATGGAAAAGTGCCTCCCAGTGTTTCTCAGTCATATTCTTTATTTGCTGCATCTCATCTACTATTAAGTATTTCCATCGCATTTTCATGAATGCTGTGTGGCCTTTGAACAGCTGCTTGTAGGAAGTGATGCACACATTGAAGCTGTTGGGTTCTGTCCATTCCTATGGAAAAGGAAAGAAAGGATGAGACAGAAAAGTTAAGGCAGTGCTTTCAAATATCTTACAGCTAGCAACTTCTTCATTTAGAAGACAAATAAGACAAATAGATCCAGGCTAATGTCTCAGGCAACAGTGCAACAGTTGCAAAATACAGCACCTGTCTTTTTGCCCTAAGTTCTCTTTGGCTCCCAAAGTAGAGAAGTATTTTCAACCCCGGGCACCAGCGTTTCAATTCCAGCTCCCACTTCAGTATGTTACAGCTCCGGACAACAACAAGGTGAGGGCCCCAGTTCCCTACAGAAGGGGAAACACAGCAGTTAACACTGGAAAGAGACTCCTTACAATGCATGTGGCTTATATTCTCCCTTGATTTTTTAAGTGCATTGCATTAAATTAAACATTAAAAGTGAGAACAGAGGTATTTTAATTACTAATCTACTCCTAGTCATTAAACAATTTGTAAGGTTTTTCTGTACTAGTAAGAACTTAGAAGTATTCAGAAGAATCTCTAGAGGGTAATAGGTTGATCAGACACTACACTTGACTAGGCAACACCCTTATGTCACAAAATACCAGGAAGTTACTCTGACACAATCTTACTCCTATCATTAACTACAGTCTGATGTGGTTCAGTAGGGAAAAAAGCGACCCTAGGCTACAATTCACAAAGATAATGCTGGCACAGTACCTGTCTAAAATTGTTAGCCAAATGAACTTACCTTCATTACAAGCCAAGTGGGCAAAAAAGGCAATAATTTGCACTGTTTTTCCAAGCCCTGCCTCATCTGCCAGGATGCCATTGAGATTTTTCCTATACAGTTTTGCCAGCCAATCCAGCCCAATCTTCTGATATTCTCTGAGAGACCCATACAACAGTGATGGAGTGTTGTATTTTACCTGTAATGTGAATAATTTGGTATTTTTTCCTGAGTTAAATTCACAGAGCATGGCATAAAGCATAAACATGCAAAAAAAGTTAACTCAAAAGGTAACAAAAAAAAAAAAAAGCAATTTCTTGCTAAAAGCTACAAAATAATGAAGAAAAAATTTGTTTTTATGTAAACATCAGCACACAGAGTAGCAGAAAATAGGGATTCTTACTGCTGTTGTTATCCTGGAGCTGCCTTTAGGTAACAACATCTCTGCTGCAGCAGCAACTTCTGCTATGTCTCGCATGTGCTTCTTGGGAGGACTTGATCTGTCCATGCCCTTGTACTGGTCAATGCTGAGAAGGGAGTCTATGAGCACAACTTCTTTCTGGGGACTTTCCCTATCAGACATCTGGTCTTCCATTTCTAGGAGACAGAGAAAAATTACAGTAGTATCTAAAATAAACTTCAATAGCAGTTACACAAAGGAATTGAGATAACAATGATTCAGACATGGGTCTAAAGGAGGCAGCTAACTTTCAAAAGCATTTCTATGATTTTTAAGCTAGTTCAGGTAAAATGCAAATAGCCTAAGCTCAGGTTCATGTACATGTTGTGGACATTCACACTAGCTAGGCTAACATGGTATAATTATAGCTACCTATGAAGTGTGCTGTTTAATGCAGTGTAGAGAGGCTTTTCCATGACTCAGTACTGTTCTTGAAAATCTCACACATCTTCCCTTCAGGACAGGCAAACACTGCCCTCTTTTCACAAACTGAGAAATTTTAAATGTGATTCACTCAAGATGTGTTTTCCCCTAGAACAAAATGTCTTTTCACAGAGTGCTCAAGAGCCAAGCAACTTATTTCACCTTGTGAATCAGCACTACTTCTAAACAGAGTAATTTACCTTCCTCACTGCTCTCCTCTTCACTGTCAGGCTTCGGCTGGGGCCAGTGAAAATTTTCTGCAAAGGCACCTTCATACATCTTCACCAAATCTTCCAGAGGCAATTCAGCTGAAAGTCATTAAAGGATGGAAGTTTAAAAATACCAAAACTTGGAACAATAGATACTATTAATTATAATCTCATTACATTCTTCACAATTGCATAAAGCCAGTTCTCTAATCAGAAGTTAACTTCAGAGGTAATTATTAAGTGAATGATGGCAGTATTTATTTAATAACCTTGATTACAGAGAACATTTGCCACTACACCAAGCAGTTTGCTCTCATACCTTGCTTTTTATTGCATCACAAACACACCCTACAACCCTCAGTAAATCCCCAGCTGGGAAGGTAGGGGCATCAAATGCAGCTGAGTGGTTGGAAGACAATGCAAGACTTCAAAAGTTTCAAAACTGAGCTGTAACTCCAGGATCCTTTGTCTGAGCTGTTAAAGCAGGAATGTACATGCTGGCAGTGGCCAATCAATCAGCAAACATTCTCATTAGGAACTTGGCTGACTGGCCAAGGGTTATAATCCCTCCAACTGGCCAGTTCAGTGCAGCCACTAAGCTGCCAAACAGATCAAACAGATCTGGAAATGGCGTGTTCATCGTCAGGCACGCTCAGCCTGCCTCTAAAAATCTGCTTTTACCAGGCTAAGTGACACATCTCTGTGGGCTACTTTGCACACATCAAGCTCAGCATAGCAATTACATTGCTAATGAGAGAGAGCTGCTAGCCAGAGCACTGTCCCTAAAAGCACCTTATCTTCAAATATTTATACCCCCCACTTCAAGATCAGCACTTAAGTGCCCTTTTGAACCTACCAAGTCAGTGACAAAACCCTTCTGGGATACTCAAGACAGTTGACAAAATGTCCATGTTCAATCTGATACAACCCTGGTGTTAAGTGTTTACCATACACTCCTAGAACTTGGGTTGAGAGTCGTGGTGTAAGGTTTTAATGCACTGCCTCACTAGAGAACTGCTTTTTCTGAAGCCACGCTGTGTGATAACTAGGACTGCTTTATAAAGTGCAGATGTCCATCATCACCCCATTAACTGCTGCAGCTTTCCAAACAGAAAACACTAAACACAGACTACACAGGACTGAACATCTGAATGCAGTCTCCCACCCCTAATCCTCTTTACAGATGTAACAAGTGTGTGTTTCCAGCTTGTTTCAGAGCCCAGCCCAGAGAAGGATCAAGCCACATGCCTACCTTCTTTGGCTAGATTAGACAATTCAGTTTGATGGTTTATGTTTCCCTCTTTAGCTTCTTGTTCTTCAATTGTTTCTTCTTCATCTTCAACTACAAGAAAACAAATGGAAACCTTGAGTTAAAATTATATAATAATTCAGGAGGCTTGTAATTCTATCCCCCTGAAGTGAACGAGCACAGAATATTCTAAGTCTGTAGGATTTAAAAATAATTAAATATATATGGAAAACAAGATAAACTGAAAGCAACTATATGCAGTATCTGAAAGATAAATGAACAGGAGAGAAGCACTTCTGCCTCAGGACAGAAAGCAGTTAAGTGTTGATTGACAATGTTCACCACAGGTTGTTCTGAAGCTTTGAACACGGGAGCTCCTTTGTCAGGAACATGACAAAGTGGTCACCAACAAGAACGGACCCAAAGCAGATGGGTATTTCAGTCTAAAATCCTCAAAAGAACTTCAAGACCATCAGTCCTGACAAATGAAATAATGAGGACAGAAAGAATTAAAATCCACCAATAATGATAGCAGTATCATTTCAAGGAAAATGTTATTTCCAAATTTTCACTAGAGCTCTTCTAGGGATAATTTACTATTTAATTGACTACCTAATGTCTCTAAGAAATAGATGAAGGTTGGTATTTGGTTCATGAAGAGCACTGCACCCACATGGTAACAGACTGAAAACCTGTGGGTTTAACATTCAACTTACGTACTATGCTATGGATGCAAAATTTTGAGAAGTGACTTACCTTCCTCATCAGTCAAAGATGTGCTGGCCTTTCTTTTCCTTCCAGATGATGAACCCCCCTAGCATTAAATAATTGTAATATTTAAAATCAGAGAAAACAAAAGATAAGCAAGGGGCGTTGTTTGTAATTTAAGGACAACAAAACAGGCCTTGCAGTCCCAAAAGCATTTGCTGAGAGACACTTAATATCTATTAGCACCTCCCTGGTCATGCCAAAACAGAAACTCTAATTCTGAATTGATGGGAGTGTGCAGTCAGCCACTTCCACTGCTCATGGATCAAATTATTCAGGTCCAGCTGTGGTACAAAACTTTTATCCAGGCTGGCTCAAGGACTAAATTTTTTCACTAGTCAATAAAAAAGGGATATGGCACAGGCCTATAATTGTCTCAGCTGTCCAGTCCACTCTGTAGAATTGTTTAGCCTGTGCCAATTAACTCTCACAGCCAGTGCTGGGCCACAGTTTGGCTGATAACACATGCTAAAGCTTGTTCCTAGCAGGAAATTCAGATGCAGGCATTCTGCTTGGTGGAGAGGGTGTATTTCAGCACATGGGCATCAGCTGTGCCACAACAGATGGCTCAGGGCCTCAGATCCCTCGTCCATTTTTTTCCAATTGCACAGACACAGCCAAGGAGTCCTTAGCACACATTTCATCCAGGTAGAAAGATACCCAAGTTTCATTCAGTTTGAACCATTCTGTAACATACACCTTCATCTCCCAGCAGATAAATCTCTGCTGAACACCTGAAAACACGTTTCATGCCCCACAGAGTCTACCCCTGGCTACTGTAGATGAAACTCCTGCCCAAGTCTGGCAATTAATTTGTACAGTTTTTTGGTCTTCAACCTCAGAATGAATGATTCACAGCCACTAAAGACATGTACTAACCACAATCCACTTCCCTTTCTAACCAGAAAAGAAAAATTATACTTGTGCTTGTGACTGAATGTTCATTTGCCACTGAAATCTTATCATCACCATATATTTTTTTTTAAAATCACCTTTAACCAAACATATGTAGTCACATTAAAACTAATTTGATGGCTTTTTCAAGAAACAAAGACTCACCCTTTCACTTTCTTTTTCCAAATAAAGGTCTTCTTTTGCATCCTTACCTAGAAAATTATTACACTTGATGTATGTATTCATCGCTTAGCAATTTTACATTTCTTACATGAGCTTTTAAATGTATTCAAAGGAAAACACAAGAAGTATTAACAAAATCTAACACAAAAACATAAAAACCCATAACTCATTATTCAGATCTATTCACGACCTATTATTAGCAACTCACAATTTTACCAACAATGAGATTAACCTGCACTGAGTGATGTTATATAAAACCATATCATCAGAATTCAGACTATATTTCTTATTAAATGGAATACAATTACCTTTCCTTGAAAATCTCTTTAGATTCAAAGCTTTTTTCCTTTTCTCTTGAAATTCAATTTGCAGTTTAATTTCAACAACCTGAAATGTAAAGCAAGTCTAATAAATCACTTTTATTTTACACATAAATTCCCGAAGATGAAAAAAACACCACAAATTGCACGAGTCTTAGTGAGTGGGTACTTTACCTGCTCAATGTTAGACCAGAAATACTCTATTTCTCTAGCAATGGATGCTGCAATCCTCCTCAGTTTGTTCTGTTCTTCTCTTTTAGCTCGCTCTTCATTAATCTTCTTTTCTTCATGGTAACGAGCCACAGTTCTTACCATCTAAAATACCATGAAATACTAAATTAGGTTACCTCAAAATACATATCATTGCATTTCTTAAGATTATAGTGGTTATCAGCAGCCAGATGTTGACCATAGCTTTACACACATAGCACTTACCTCCAATATTTCTAATTATTACCATGCCAATAAAGCAACAGACATGAAACTCAAAGAAAAAAAAAAACAACTATAATTAAGCAATCAAGTAGGAAACTCTTAATTCACTCTCTGAATAGAAAAATTAGAAAAAAAATCCACTGAAATTAGCATCAAACACACAAAAGAAAACTTTTTTTCAGACCGCACATATGAAGTCACAGAAATCACACCACAAAATGTCAGAGACCAAAGCTAAAATGAGTTCAAAAAGAGTGTACATACATGAGTGAAAGATCAATGGCTGTTAAGACTGACTTGATTGCAACCTTTAGCTCAGGAGGTCCCTAAAACATTGACTTCCAGAAGTTTGAAGCAAAGTGCCAGGGGAAGGATCATTTCACATTTCCCCCTCCTGTTTCTCCTATTCTTAAAAACCTACCATTGGCCACAAATGGAAATCCAGATTTAAATTACATTCAAAATGCAGATATTTATTGTACAAAACAATACACTTATTTCAGTATTTTGCTTCTGAGTTTCCATCATTTCAGAATATACAGTAGAAAACAACATGACAATTTAAACTAATGACCTTCAGTTGCTCTGTTCATTACCCTAAATTGGTCACAAATGTATCAAAAAAAAAAGATGCAACATGGCTGGTATCCATAGAAAACCTTTGCTTACTGTAAATTAACAGATTTTACATATTTCATCTCACACCATACAAATTTTCATTGCACCACTGTATTCCTGCTGTGCTACTCTCTCCTCCTATGGAAACAATTCTCTACCATGTTTCCACTACTGTCTTTACTCTTATTTTTCTGTGAGATTAAAAAAAAAAACTAACAGACAACCACACCCAATGGAAGTTATTTACAAAATTCTGTATTTACTCTTTATTGGCTGGAAATAACTCATTTGTGAGACAGGCAACTCCAGTTTTTATTTAAATATAACTCAGTCAACATACTGAGTGGGCTCCTAAAAAAGCTATTTGATCTCCAGAGGAATAAAATCCACAATCTGTACAATTATCCAGTCTGTCTCAGGTGCCATATGCAAAACTGACAACAAAACTTCTCATTTGAGGTAAAAGTTAGTGCCTCATCTTTCCTTTACTTCTATCTGTAGCAAAAGATACCTCAATAGCTTTGCTATCAAACTGAGTGATATCAACACTTATTGCTCTGAGTTATAAAATGGTTTTCAAGTACCTTCTTAGCAGTTGCCATCTTCCACTTTCTCTCCTGGGCAAAGTCAGTTGCCATCCACTGCATTTCTTCCAGCAAATAATCCCAGTGGGATTTTGGTCTTGGAGCCTCTTGGAGTTTAGGCAGTCGCCTGGGGGACCATAAACCTTCCTTTCTCAGTTCCGCTATCCGCTGGTGGATTTGATTTTCCTAAAAAAGAAGTACAGAGACTTACAATGAAGCTCCAGAACACACCCGAAGTCGCAGAATCAGAGAAAAATAGTAATTCTCCCACTTTATTAAATTAATTGACAGGAAAATAAAAGGTGTAAAAGCATCACACAGAATATATCTTACCAGCTTGACTTGCTCAGCCAGCTTGTCTTGAGAGTTTTCCTGTGGTAACACTGCTGCATTCTGAGCTGGACTTTGTGTTTTAGGTGCTGCTGCTGCTACTGCTAAGCCAGGAGGCTTGGATGCAATAGGAGACAGAGACTTGTTGGTTGCTGGAGAGGTCCTGTTTGTTTGCACTGGGTATGGAGAAGGCGGTGTTGTGCCTGGGATCGCTGCTGGAGCAATGGATGAGGTAGGTGGCAGTGGATTTGCTGCAAGACGCTGAGAACTCTGAGCAGGATCTGCAGGTGGCCGTGTCAGAGCCACAGTCTACCCAAGAAACACACTGGTTACTGATGAGTTGAGGATTCAATACTTAGTCTACACTAGAGCAGAACATAATGGAGACTTTAACTTAATAACAAACGTACACCTGTGTCGCAATACGACACAAAATGAACGACACTCACATGCTGAGATGTCTAAGGCAAAAAAGGTGCATTTATCTCTGGACTTTGATATTTATAGAATTCTGAAAGTGACCATGGATTGGAGGATGAAATTGCTACTTCTCCAACCACACTGGTCAAACTAACAGTTTATCAATTTTCTCTTCTTCCAGAAAGGAATGCAAAACAATCATTATTTACATAAAAAGTGCATGAGAAACTCTATTACAAAAATGTAAACATCAGAAGGCTTAGAAGAACTTCAGAAGAACAGGGTGACACACCTGCATTTTTACTAGGAAAGGATTTAATTGTCCAGTAGAATTACGAGATGAAGACAGCACTTTTAGGTTCTACTGGCCATGGAAACAAACACGTGCCCAGCCCCTAACACTCCCATACCTGCTGCTGTATGGCAGCTTGAGGCTGCGACACTTGGCTGGGCGCCTGTCCTTGCACGTGGATGGCTGGTGGCACCTGCTGCTGCAGCGGCGCTGGAAGCGGAGCGGCCGTCAGGGGCACGCTTTGGGGCTGGATCTTCACCTGGATCTGCGGCTGGGCTGGAGGTTCCACCAGCTGAGGCTGCTGCTGCGGGAGCTGCAGGGTGGCGGGCAGCGACGCCATGGGGACGTTGGCGGGCTGCAGGCGCGCCGGCAGCTGCGGCGGCGGCGTGTGCAGGCTGGCCGCGTTCTGCACCGGAGGGCCCTTGGAGGGGTCGTACTGCTGCTGGCTCTGCTTCTGCCCCGTCAGCTGCACCGTCTGCGGAGTGGGAGGCATCCCACCTGCAGGGCAAGAGGAGACACGGGCAGGTGAGATTAAAACATTACAACATCCGATGCTCTCTGTTGATTTAAGGAGGAAATCGACTGCGAACAGAGTGGTTTTGTTACTTACTTTGCCACAAGACACCATCACTAGAAAATACCACATCACAATCACAAAATAAATCACCATTACAATAAACAACGAAGTACTTCATGCACAGGACTGTAACTAAAATTTGGAGCACAGCAACTAAAAAAGAGCATGTCATTATAGGTCTTCTAAATTTCGTATACTCAAAAAAAAAAAGGACTGGTGAACTAATGGAATTTAACCTAAAAATACCAGCATGAAGTCTAAATACTACTTAGTTCTTTCTAAGAACACATTCACTCTAACACATATTCTAAAGCTTGGCATGACTAATGAATAAAGATTTGTCATGATGCTCCAATTAGATGGTTTCCTTTTCATAAATCATTGGTTCAGTTCCAGAATTCTCAGATTGGCCATTTTGCATCAGCACCTGTGACGTATTTCCATGCCCACATGCACCTTTGGAGCCCGTCACTCAGCTCCTTAAACAAACCAGGCATTGCATACCAAGTATTAATTTACATGGAGAAGTGTGTGGTGGGACTAGGATCTTGGCAGGCCGGAAGCCCAAGTTTCTAGTTCCATCACCAACATCTCCTTGTGAAATTAATGTGCAACTGGCATGTGGTGACACAGTACCTTGTGCCGTTGGCATTAGCTGTTGAAGAGGAACTCCTGAAGCCACACCCGGGTGCTGAAAAACCATCCCATGACGGCCCACTTCAATTCGTGGTCTCTTAGACGAATCTGTGATATTCAAATTCCATTTATGGCATGGTATAATGGAATGGGTTCAATTTTACAAAGCAAACTACTACACATGATTCCACGGTCAGCTCCGAAAGCTACAACTACTGTACATGTGTAGCATTTATGAAGAACATGCTCCAGGGGCAGAGTCCCTCTGACTTCAAGTTGGCCATCTCCAATCTTCTCAGCCAGAACAATCAACCTAACCATGTCTCCATGCCTGCCAAATCCAGACCTATCTATTGGGAGTGGAGTGCACTCTTCCAGTCACAGTAGATAGTCCTAAGGATCTGGTGATTCCCAAGGTGAGGCAAAAATGTATTTTTGAACAGTGGGCTCCAATCACTGTTTGGAAAAAAAAAGAGGATGGAAGTGGAATTGTGCCTGTGGAACATACCTGCTGGTGCAAGGGCCTGCTGCTGTCTCTTAAAAGCTTCAATCTCTATGGTGCTCACAGTCCCCGTCACTGGAGTCCCTGTATGCGTTTGCTACAGGGAAAAGAAAACAAATCACAGAAGTTCAATCTGCAGATGGTCTGACACCAGGAGAGAATTTACAAGCAGATCTAAGGAGGCCAGCACAGAAAATGTCCTTCAGAACAGCTGTACAACAAAGGAAACAAGACTCATTCAGTATCTGCTATGAAGTTTTAGTTGTCCACAATGCACAAATACTCTTCGTTGAGTTTAAATTTTACAGTGATGAATTTGTTTATATATAATGCACACCTACATACTGTTAAGTGATACCAAACTCAGGAAAATGGGATATGTAAAAAAAAAACTTGCCCAGTATTTTTTGTTACTTTTTTTTTAATTAATGGAAATTTTCATTCGTGTATTATATCTGTGTGAAACATCAGTAACACAAATTCATCCTCATCCTGAAAACAGCTTAAGCTTATTTGAGTCTCCAGTTCTCTCAGGATAGAGCTTTGTGAGAGTTACTGTTGAAATATTTCTGGAAAAAGCTAGGAAGATGGAATAAAGAACCTCAGCCAAGGTACACAAGTTCCAGTTCCAGTTTTCCACATGCTGGACTTGTACCTGTTTGCACAGCTGGCAAAATGAGTCTCATGAATAAACTCAGTGAGGAGAAACAATATTGCCCTAAGGCTAAGGTGACATCAGAGCTCACCAAAAATTACTATCCATTTTGTCTGAGGATAAACAGCACACAAACTATGAATTACAAGCCTGGAAGAGCACTATTGCTACTGAAATGCAAAAGGAATCACTGGGCTCTGATTCAGCAAGCTGGAATTTAGCTCCAGTAAGATCACACAGTGCATTCAAACTTTACTTCTAAATCACTACATTTAATATCAGCAATGATGGCAAGAACCTATCGCAGAGAATCCTTTCAGCATCAAGCACAGGTGACAGGCTCAGGTACAGGATTACTGAAGCAAACAAATTTGGGTATATGACAATTTTCATGCTCTTTGGGCCCTCAGCATACTGGCAAGTACTTATTAATGTCCATCAGTGTGCAAGTCCAATTCCTTTCAGTGAGTTTCCAAGTAATTTTTAACTTCTCAATATTTGGCCACGCTGTACCAAATATTCTACTATGAAACTTAATAAGAGAAAAATAATGGCTATCCCCAAAAAAAGGTATTAAGAGATTCCATCAGAAAATACAAACACAGACTTTATATATGGCAGTTTCTGCATCCTGAGAAATGAATTAATTTAGCCCTCTAGGTCTCAAAGTGTACTTTTCTAATGGTGAGAGCCTTAAACATGTTGAGTATAATAAGGGTTTGCAAATGTGAAGTTTTTTTATGACAACATAGAAAGACAGCAATTTCCAATCATTTTCGTTTTACTTTAGTCACATACTTTATTTTCTCCTCTGATTTTAAACAAAATTTTACCAATGTAAATTAAACCCACAGAGGTAAACACCAGTCCATATTGAAACAAATCACAGCAGTGACATCCTGCATCTTCAGTGCTTCACTGTATGCTATTAATAATCACAGCCAACATCACCTACAATGACTGGGTTTCAAATGCTCCTTTGGAGCTGAATATATCTCATGCCCCTCAGACTCAATCAATAGCTATGAATTAATAACACTTAATCTCTTTGCTGCTCTGAGGGCATTTGCAGCCACCCCAGCGATACAGCTACAGCCTTAAGATGTAAATTCTGGTTTTAAGTGTCTCTGACTCATATTCACAGTTCACTGCTATTTCACACTCAATAGGGATTAAGTTTTCAAATATTTGTCTTGTCACAAGGTAGACATGCAGCATATTTCAGGTCCAACAGCCAGTGTCTGGCAGAGCAACACAGACCTGGGCATTTACAGAATTTTCAAAATAAGCAACAGGAATTGATTATGCAAATGCTACTAAATTGACTAACAAATTCAGTTTATGTCCCATTTGATCAGAGGCTGCTGGGACATCAGTTTAAGAAATTATATTCTTTGAACTCCACATTAAATGCCATTTATTTCACCTGCTCTCTCCCTCTGGATGACTGCATACTCACGGTTTCAGGCTGTTATCTCTACTTTAGGATTTTTGACTGACATTTTCTTAAGAATATGCCTCCCAGCTGTCTGCATTATCACCATGTAATTTAGGCCAGACTCTTCAGAGAGCAGACATGTTATGTCTTCATAAATTGCAGTCACATACCAATAATATTAGACTAAAACTGTCCCAACTTTAATTAAAATAATATAGCTGTCCCGAGGTCATGATTATGCAGCATGCACACAATAATCACTCTGAGCACTGCACTTCTGCACTGGGATTTGAATGGTGATGCTGATTGGGACACATTATTTCTCCATAAACAGTTGCAAAGAGCAAGACTGATGGAAAGAAATGCCATTTTCTGTTAGCAGTTTGTGCTAAAAGGTCAGTACCACACAGAGAGTTTTGTGCATTTTTAGCATGAACCAGTTTCCCTGAAACTGCATGGTACAATACCTTCAAAAGATCACCACTGCTGCAGCTACAGCTTGGTGGCAACCCTAATCACTACAATAAATAACCTGATATAATATTATTTTAAACAGGTATTTTAACAGGTATTTTAAACAGCTTAAATGAAGCCTGACTACCTAAGGAGACTTCCAAGACAGGTCAGTACTGGCCCTAAGGAAAAGCTCTCAGTGCAATCCCCTTTGCTGCACAACTCCTTCGTACAATATCACAGGGAACATCCCATTTGTTACACACAGGAACACAACTCATCTTGTATTTCATTTCACTTTCCATTTCCATAGCCTAGATAAAGGCAGCACAGCCTGTACAGCTGCTGTGGTACAGCAGAGTAATTCACCCTGCAACACCTGCTGAGCATATCATTGAGCTAAAAGGTAAATATTTTAGTTGCAGATGGAATTAGGGTATATTACTTCTCAGGGTACATATGCAGTGATGTCTGGGTAGCAGAGTTGAAGGCAGCTGCATAAAACCACACCGAACTGAAAAGCTGTATCATCACTGATCCACAAACATTTTAACTGATTATCACATTTGTTTCTTGGCTTTCTCCAGCATTCTTCATGAAAAAGGAAAAAAAATGTTAAAAAGGACTTTTATAATAAAAATAAGCACTTCTGTTTCTTCTTCCCAACATTTATGGCAGAGCTAATGGAACGCAGTTAATTATTTAAAACAAATTGTGTCAGATGATTAGTACTATTGTTTAACACATCTCAGGGAAGGCAAATCCAAAACCTTCTGTAGCCACACTCAAAACCTTTAATACATAAGGGGAAGAAAAAAAAAGAAAAGAATTTTAGAAGAAATCCACAATTACAATGCCACAGACAAAGAATCCATATCATCACTACGCAGAATGCACAAATGAACCAAATGCATTAGGGATACAAAAGACAAACAAACCAAAGTGAAAACATTCAAGCTGAAAGTTAATGCAATAAGCCAGCAACCTGGAGAGACAAAGCTTTAACTTCCTCAAGGCTTCTACTGATGCGTTTGAAGACTGCAGAGGTTTTTTGGTTTTGTTTTGATGATAAGGGATGGGCTCTTGGGAAAATTCTAATTCATCTAAGAAATATCAAATCTGAATGAAGAAAAAAAATCTGGGATGAAACTACATTTTAGAACCATTGAAAAGTACCTGAAATGGTTGCTGCTGGGATGAAAAAGCAGCAGAAACATTTGGAGGAAGCTGGGTTGCTATAGCGACAGGAGTACCAGTCTGCCCATCCTTTCCTGTCACAACCTTTACCTGAGAGAAATATTTTGGGAAAAAAAAAAGAAGGGAGAATCATTTTCTTTTTAGAAGTTTTTCCTTTTTTTTAACTGTTCAACACACTCCTTTGGTACTGATGGCACCTCACTGAAGAGGGGATAATAACTAAACCACCACCAGTACAGCTTGGTTCGAGCACAGTCCATTTTTAGAGTTCTGTCTTACTTTTAATAGCAGAACAGAGCACAGCCTTGACTGTTTATTGTGACTTCTCATCACTGGAAACGTTTTCTTAAATCCAGTTAACATAAAAGTGTGTTTTAAATTGAATGATTGCTGCTGCTAACAGACAACAAATCAGCATGACAGACAGTTTGAACGTAAGAGAGCTTCAACATTTATTTAAGCAATGAGCACAGCCACCATTCACTCTCCCCTCGAATTCCCAAAGAAATCAACCTTCCAGGCAAGGGATGAAGTGCGTTGCATTAGCAGAAAGTGATAAAGAGGGGAGGGGGAAATAAAACAGAAGACGACAACAAAATACAAAGAAAGAACATACTCAAAAGATGTCTTAATTTTTCAGAAGGATTCATCACTTGAAAACACATAAAGACTTTTGCTGTTGCACTTTGCAAAATTCTCCAGCAGTTACAGGGACAAGAAGCTTATACAAACAAAAGAGGATCCACCACGAGAAGGCAGTGAAGTACAGCAAATTCTCAACCCGAAACACCACCGGGTAGAGCCTCAACTCATTTAAAGTGTAGCAGCACCACTGACTTCAAGCAACCTGTACCATTTACACCCACTAAAGATCCCTCAAAGTGTGCAGATGGTAGTTAAAAATACCTGGTTATTTCAGCTGACAAACACGCAACTCAACAAGAACACCTAAACAATTTGACAAAACACAAACCAGGTGAAAAAAAATACTGAATATCCATTGTCAATAAATTACAGTAACAGGCTACCTTTTATGTTACTATATAAAGTAATGATTCCTTCAAAATTGTCACAATTGTCACAAGCAGAAATATATTTTTCCTAATTAAGAAGCTTATACAACAAAGTACTGAACAAATTAAACTTCAGCCATTATTCTATTAAAATTTCCCACAAATTCCAACTGAAGGTATGACTGCTAATGATTCATGCCTAAGAGTCATCAAATTTCAGTGAAGGCACTCATTTCCAAGGGGTATTCAAAGCAACACGAGGTTCTTTACATAATATTGGTTCTTCTACAAACTGGCAGCTACATAATTCACAAATTTTAGAAGATATTTATGAGTGCCAAGAGGTGCAGGGGCATCAGTTCTATCTACCCTGCCGCAACCACATGCCAAGTTGGCTTGTGGGCAGGCTCTGCACCAGTGCTCCAGCAACCACAGATGGGTACAAGCATGCAGGAAAAGCTGCACAGCACCTGTTTGTGGCAAGCTTCTTTCAAGTTCTTTGCCATCAATAAGCAGTGAATTCAATTTAGGAATTTAAACCTTTGCATAAGTGACAAAGTTAACTTGTCAATGCCCAGTCTGTAAGTGCTGGGTGTTAATCCTTTAAACAGCAGCTCACACACAGAGCTCCAGGGTACCCTGAATAATGTAATACATGACTGTGGACCCTTACACATGTTCTCCCTCACTAATTAGATTAATTCACATTTTTTGTTGGGCTGCAGCAACATTGAACTTCAGTAACATCTATGATTAGAAGTCACATGAGTCAGGTTAACCTCTTGTAATGCTTTTGCTCATTCTTTTTTAGTTTGTCCAAGTCTAGTTAGGTGAAATTCAAACTACGATTCCTAGTCACAACCATTCTGAGAGCTTAAAACCATTTCCACACTTCTACCATCTTTATTTGTGTGCAGCTAGGACAGTTAAAGCTCCCTCTCTGTGCTTTTATTTTAAATCCAAAAATCTAACAGCACACTCAAACCAACCCATCAAATCACACTACCCAGCAGAACTGCATTCTTTCAGGCCAACTATTTTATGATAAACTGCCATACTTCACCAAGCAAAAATGGTTTCTCATGTCCTGTCCCATTCTTTAATACTTCACAATCCCAGTGCTAAAACTTCATCTATGATTTTATTCCAATAAAGTTTCTTACCTCATCATTGATGACCTCAGATTGTTCTTCCTCTTCTTCCTCCTCCAGATCCAAGTCATTTTGCCTCAGGTATGCTTGCAGAGGAACACAATGTTTCTTCTTAAAAGCTAAAAAGTCCATCATATTCCCTTGAAGATGTTGCAAGAAAAACAGTTCAATCAAACATTCCTTAAAAGTTTCCTTAAGAATCTCCATCTGCTTGTGGTGATGATCCAAACATAGTTTTCTCATTTGAGCAGTTTCTTGGTTGGCAGGAGGAATCTCCTCCAACTTTTTGGGCTGTTTTTTCACTGCTGTGTTAGCTGTAGAAGTGAGAGGAAGACTCGACAGCCCCTGTGGCACAGTGGCCCGTGAAGGACTTGTGGGAGGAGGAGGCGATGTCATTCCAAACGCACTCGGTCCTCCAACTCCTGCTATCAATCCACCAGAAGTCCTGTCAAATCCAATGGGTCTACTCAGCTGCTGCCCTTGAAGCACTTGCTGCTGCTGTTGCATCAGCTGCCCCTGGATAATATTGCTGATTTGGGGTGGCAGGCTGGTCGTGGTGATGTGGCCCGGGCTAGTCAAAGATTGCATATTTGCCCCGCTGGCCACGGGGCTCTGAGGGCCGAGGTGGTGGATGGTGCCCCCAGACTGCGAGTGAGGCTGCGAAAGCCTGCGCTCCCTCACGGTGGCAGGCGGCCCAGACGATGGAAGCTGCACTTGTGCGGCAGCTCCTTGAGCAATCTGTGCAATCCCCGGTCCTTCCTGGTACACGAAGTGTCCGCCGTTGGAAGGACTCAGGCTGATCTGTCTCACGAGCACGCTGGCATCCACGAACCCTCTGGTGGGGCTCTGGCTGCACATGCCCAGGCCAGGCCCGGGGGTGCCCGCCCGGACGCTGGGCAGCGCCTGCACCGGCACCGGGTTGGGCTGGGTGGGGCTCTGGGACTGCACTTGCTGGGGCAGCGGAGAGGTGACCTGGATGTACGAGGGGGATCCATGCTCAAAGCGCCTCTGCTGGGGGCTGAACTGAAAGCTCGGGGACGTCGGGTTTGGAAGCGGCAGCGGGGTGAGCGTGATCTGCTGGTTGCCCGAGGCCACCGGGCCCACGTTCTGCAGGGTGATGTTCACGTTCTGCCCGGCCACCGGGCTCCGGCTCATGATGAATTGCTGGATCTGGTAGCTGGGCGACTGCGGCGCTGAGGGACTCGCAGAAGGCGCGAAAGAGGCTGCGGGGGACTGGGGTAAATTTGCCTGTTGTTCTTCTCCCTCACTGCCCGTGAAGGACCTGGATCTCTGGAGCTGGCGCTGGGCATTCTGAGGACCATTGCCATGGTGCATTCTCACTGATCTAAGGTTTTACAGTATAGTCTAAAGAAATACACAAAAACAGACATTCAGGGAATGTAAAAACTCTTCTGCAACTGAAACTATTCAGCTACAACTAGAAAGATTACCTTACAGTAAGAACTCTGTTATCCTGGCTTTGCAGTCACTTAAAATGTTTCAAATGATCCAAAACCCTCAGCACAACCAAATCTCACTTAAACCCCTCATAAATTTCTCTAGCTAATGCTGCTATTGAATAGTCTTACAAATGTTGTGTTCCCCTTAGCTAGGTAGAATGACTTCAAATAATTTTTAAAAAAAGAATGAACAGGACTTTTTCCCTTGCTGTGGAACTTCAAGAAACTATGGTCTCCAGCATCAAAGGCATCTACTCTTTTTTCATGTTCATTATTACCAATGTTTTAGTGTTTTTAACTCTTAATACAAAGTTATTGTAAATGTAGTTGCTAAAATGTATAGTCCATTGTTTCAACAGCAACCAAAAATAAGAAAATGGACAGACTATTCAACTTTATTGTTCTAGCTACTGAAGGCCAAGTCATCTTAATGTACGTAAAACTACTGCACTTGATGCTTAACTTTACCTTCTCGTCCTTCAGAACACATGAAGAGATGAAAATTAACCAAATCTGCATTTCATTTAAAATGCTGTTTATTGGGTCAAGCTACCCAGAAATCCCAAAACGTTCCAGTTTTGTATTTCAATTACAGACAAACAAAAATTCCAATGACATGCACTGACAGGTAGATTCAGGGCTGGCAGTCACACAGAAATAGCAGCAGGAGAAAATGAAACCTGATGGGGTTTTTTTCCTTTCAAAATCTCTCCCCTCTTTTGAAAGCAACACTTTCACTTTTAGCATTTCAAGCCGAACACACAGAAACATGCTGCTACTCCTTTGTGTTCCTAACTCCAAGCTGGTCGCAGGCGGCAACAGGCAGCAGCACACCGGCACGGCAGCACTGCTGGAAGCGGCGGGATGCAGCGGGCGCTGCCGGCTCTCCCGCTCCTCCGCTGCCCAGGCAGAGAGCACATCACAGCCCTCCGCTCCCCTGCCCTGTCTGCAGCCGTCCGCCCAAGCCCTGGGGATGGAGATTCCCTTCCTTGCCCCGGGAAAGAGGTGGCTGTCCGGGAAGGTGGAGCAAAGCAGCGCTGTCACACACGCGCCAGCAGCGAGAGGGGGCCGAGAGCCCGGGACCTCCCGTGCCAGGGGTACCGCGGAGCGCAGCCGGCACAGCGGCTCCTCCGGCCGGGTTCCGCCTCTCCCGCACCGGGCTCATCCCGGCGGGGCTCAGCTCTCGAACAGGGAGGTTTTGACTGTCCCGCACCGGGGCTCATTCCGGCGGGTCTCGATTGTCCCGCACTGGGGCTCATCCCGGCGGGTCTCAGCTTTCCGCACCAGGGCTCATCCCGGCGGGGCTCAGCTCTCCCACTCTTCGGAGCTCAAACCTGAGCGAGCGAGCTCCGTAGAGCGGGAAGGGGAAAAAACTGCACTCCTTACAGGCCCCTTTTCCAAAAGATTTAACAATACTGCAATTCTTCGAGGTATTGTGGTTATTTCACAGCGCCGACACCAAATAATTAAGATTCAAACGATACCACCAGCAACAAGGTCTTATTATTTTAATTACCCGCACCTCACTACCACTTACGGCCCCAGTGAAAACACTTAATTAATTACAGGCCGATAAGGGAGGTCCCGAAGCAGGGATCGCCTTTTGTGTGCGAGCAGCGCGGCGGGGCCGCCCGGCTGTGGGAGAAGCGCGGCCCCGCNGCGCCGCGCCTGCGCCAGTGCCGCGCCTGCGCGCTCCGCGGAGGCGGCCCGCGGGTCCTGTCGCGATAGGAACGGGCTCGGCGACAGCGCAGGAAAATGATATTTATTGTAGCAGAGGCAGGGCAGGGCAAGCACCGAGCAAAGGGTAGTTTCTGTCCGCGTACGGAGCGGGGCTGTCGCTACCCTTCAAGACACGGAGTGAAAATCCACACTGGCAGGTGGCGGGGTTTGCACTCCGCGGGGCAGGAGAGACTGGGAGCGCCTGGAGCGGGGCCAGCCGGGGGAACAAAGGTGATGGAGGGGCTGGAGCATCGCCGACGGGGAAAGGCTGAGGGAACCGGCGCTGTTCAGCCTCGAGCTGAGAGGGGACCCCATCCTGTCTGTCAGGGTCTGCAGGGAGCTCGGAGCACGGCCGGCTCTGCTCGGGGGTGCCAGGTTACAGAACAAGAGAACGGGCACGCACTGATGCTCGGGAGGGTCCACCGAACACAGGAAGGACTTCTGGCACATCAGTGGAGCCGTACTGAAGCACTTCAGGCTTTTCTTTACATCAGCACGAGCACAGATTTGATTCTTGGACATTAAAGACTACTTAAGGATAAAGATCATCACAGAGCCTTTGATAAGAAAAAGGTCCCTGTGAAATTCATTTGTGCTTAAGAGAAAACAAATTCACCAATCAGACCACCAGTGATTTACGGTTAAATCTGAGAAAAATATTGACAGTAGAAGTAAACTTAGAGAAATCTATTTGAGGAACTTCTTTTTCTAGTAGTCATTGTCATCAACTCAAAGGGATTTATATAGATTTGAATACACTCAGAATTCTGGTTTTTAGCACAGGTTTGTCTAACATAAAGAGGATGACCACCTACATTCTGGAATAAATACAAAGTGAAAGCTTAGGTACCAAAAATACATAATCAAAAGTGCCCTGTCTCAGAATTCATAGTTATCAATAGTTTGACTGAAGAAAATTCATATCCTACCACTTAAAATAAACAGCTCCCCTCCCTTATTTTTAGCATGCTGGTAGTGCAAAATGATACATCCAAAGTCATATTGTCATAACATTGGGGAAATTCATATTCCTAAGTGTATGGAAATGTAATAAATATAACCTATATTCGTCATACTGTTAGGAGAAGGTATTTACTAACATTTGCTTGTATACCAGGCTATTCAAAATTCTAAAATCTAGCTATGTTTCTGCTCAGTAAACACTCATGTAGCACTCTAACAGCAATGAGGAATTAAAAGGAAAAAAAAAAACCAACAACAAAAAAAACCCCAGAAGTCCCAAAGTCCTCACAATGCAAAGTTTCAACTTAAACTCTCCTTTCCCTCTGGACCTGCAATGGATTTATGTAACAATTTTGGTGTTGCTTTGGAGAGTGATAAACATTGTTACAAGAGTTAACCACATCACTGATAGGATCCAAGACCTTTAAGAAAAAATGCAAAAAATTTTTAGTGATCCTAAAATCAAGTTTAGAAAAAGTCAGATTACAGATGTATTTGACACCTTTTGCTGCAGATGTTGCTTTTGATTGATTAAAACAATGTCAATAAAAGGGTAACATTATCATTGGAACAAGCAAATCTTTATTACAATTTATCAATATCAATATTATCAATATTTATTAGATATTGTTGCCTTCTGATTTTCTATATGAGCTGACAGTTCAGGATTTCTACTCAACTGTGAACACATATCACTGGTTCCCAAACAAGCCTAGAAATAAATAAACCTTTTCAAAATTCTGTCTCAGATCTAGTAAAACACTTATTTTTTGTGTATCATTAAATAACTGCTCACATTTTTATTGTTACAGTACCTGAGATAAAAAGTCTGTTGAACAATCCCTTCTGTGAGCAGCCAGTTCTTGAATCATGTTTAATACTCTTTGTCAACAGCCTCTCTTCAATAGAATTACCACTTACAAGCCTGTAAAACAAAGAAACCCATTACATTCCTTGTGCTCTCAGCACATCCTTCCAAGACAAGAAACAGTCACTTGAGAGAAGCTTTCAAACACATCTTAGAACTACAAAAACAGCATCTCATCACTGGATCTGAAACTCAGTGATAATCAAGAATGACTTTTCTTGTTTATCAAGGGCTGAAAACACCCACATTTATTTTGGCTGTCCCAACACAGAAGTCCAGATGGTTTGTTAGATGAAAGTGGGAGGGAAAGACAGGAACAGAAGCAGCAGTGTGGGAAGGACATGATTTTCATTTCCCCCCTAGTTTGAAGGGAAGGGGTATGATATAATCTTTGAAGGCATCTTGAAAGACCAAGTTACTTAAACTACAAGGGTGACCTCAACCAAAAATCCTAGTTTCTCCACAGATTATCTTCTCTCTACTTTTGATTTTAAAACACTGATTTCTTAGCATGAAATTCACCTGTATGTGTGGGTATCTCTGCCTCTTGCACTTTTGTCACATCATCCCATCTTTGTCATAGACAACAGGAATCACATCTGTGTGACTGACAATGTGGAGGGAGTGTGGGAAGACAGGATAGCACAGACGGATCACTTGTCTTGGTTGAAGCTTTTTATGAATTCCTAAAATGGGAAAACAAGCAACTTAATTACAAATTGACATTAATATAGGATAAATCTCTAAATAAACTTTTTTTTAACAGAGTAAGAAGATTGGAAAAATTCTTATTACTTCCCCAACCTACATTAAGTGTGCAAACATTTCAAGTTATCTGACTGCCCACATTACAGATCTACACAATTCATAATTAATCTGTCTACCATTAAAGCTATTAATTTATGGTGCAGTCAGCCATATAAAATCTAAAGATTTTATACAAGTAATCAAATCATGTCCTATGACTAAGCACACCTGACTGAGTTGTTATTCCTGTGCATGCTCCATCATTTTTCTTGTCTATTGACTAAATCAAATCCCTTCTGTTGTGCTGCCTTGTGTTGCTTTAAGGCAAAGTATTCTTTTATGTTTTATACTGCATCTAACAGAAAGCATAATGATGCAATTTGGAATGAAAAATAAGAAAAAACTTCAATATATTGTTAATGTTTGCTCAAATTGTAGGCCCCAGAGGATACAGAGAATCTTACTGGGGAGGGAAAGGAGCATACTTTCAATTTATCCTCAGGCAATGCCAGGGCACTCCACGAAAAATAAAAGCCCCTGGAGTAAGGCTGAGGAACTGCCAACATAAAAACACCAACTATACTTAAAGTACTAACAATGTAAATAGCTACAGATAATGAAAGCAAAAGCAAATTAATCAAATGGCTATTGTGAAAAAACCATCTGCATTTGAAGCACAAATTGCTCATAAACATAGGATAAGTAGTGGCATACTCCTTGGAAACACCCTAGATGCCTCATCAAATAGTAATATGACTGACATATTTCATATATAATTACATATTTGAGCTACAGCTACATACATAATTTGCTTTAATAAGTAAGGACATTATGTAAATGAGTCTTGCAAATGTCTTAGACTTCCCTTTAGCATTTTCCCTCCCACCATGAGCATCTACTCACTGTGAGCTTGAGGAAGAGATCCTCTTACCAAATAATGCCAGCTGTGAGCACCACTCTTACTAACTCTCACTCCCATGAGGAAATGGAAATTCAGGAAAAGCTCCAGGATGTTGAGCATTGCAATCATCTGTGCCAAAATCAGCACCTGCTGTCCCTTCTGCTTTCAGCTGCCCAAGCAGGGCAGCCAGAGCTCCCAGAGAGAACTGAGGGTTCTGCAGGTGACACTGACAATCAGAGACAGCCCTGCACACAGGTGTGACCCGTGGTGGGTGTTTAATACCTGAATCACACTGCACCATCTCTGCTCCTCCAGACTGAACTGCAGGACTTTCATTCCATGGGTCCATGTGTAAGAAGGATTTGCTCCCTACAAACATGGAGGAGCAACAGCTACAGCTGGGAACACACACAGGTCTCTATAAAACAAATCAAAACTTTATTATACTCATTTTTAACTGCTTGGGCCATTAACTACCCAAAACCAGTAATATTTGCAAAGAAGTACAAAGCACCTAGATAAAGGTAACAGAAAGTAAATCAGGACATGCAGCTTTAAGTTGACATCAAGTAAGTGAAAAAAACCAAGTGAAAAAGAGGAAATTACCACTATCCATAAAGTTACCAAGAGAAGTTTATTACAACTCCTACTTTTTTTTTTTTGTCAGCATTAACACAACAAATACAAGACACGTCAAAATAAAGTAGAATTGTTATATAACTAAGAACAGTTTCCATGGAACTATTGAGAGTTTCAGATCCTAGAATGATCCAAAATTATACATCTGAGATGCAAATAGGTTCAGCATAGAGGAATGTAGCCAGCAAAAAGGGTAAAACAAGGCAGCCAATTTATCATTTAGCATTTTACAGCTGTTCACATAAATACCCTGTTTGGGAGGGTAGCACACACCCATCAAATCTGTGCAAAGAACTGCACATGATTTGTCCCAGTTACCTGGAAATAACATCCTTCAGGACAATCTGTTGCTGTTTCAGTGTCAGAAAGGGCTCCTGCAATGGATCCTTAGAGGCTCTGAAGTGCTGGGGCATGGAAGGCAATTTGCAAAGCCAGGCCAGAACCTCTTGTTAATCCTGGCAGAACAATGCTGAGAGATTTTTCTTTCACTGATCCCAGAGCAAGTTTCCAATAGGTCTCTGCCATACAGGGAGGTTCAGGAAATATGACACTCGTTCCAGAAGTATATTTTGTCCAGGTGTTCCCTTCAGTTGTCTCTTTCTTCTGGAATACCCTTTAAATTCAAAATTCTTCTCTGAATCTATTGTGACCAGAAAAAGCTTATGCAACAAACAAACTTGAAAAAAGGGTAATTTAGCTCATGCAAGAGTTCTATGAATGGAGAAGAGAGCAGGAGAAAAGCTGACACTTGTGATACAAGGACAAATGTTAGCTTTGGTATTGCAATGAAAAATAAATCTGCTTTTCTAGTTTATGCCTACTGGCAAAAATATTATTTTTAGTCAGTAATCTGAGCTGAAAGAGGTACCCAGCTAAAGAGCATATGGCAGGAGGGATTCTGCTTCTCTCAACACACAGAAGAAACACACTATACTGTAAAATTCAAGCACACCAAATGTCTGATGCTCCAGTCCTCTCTGAAGGATTACATGGAAGGGGAATAACAGAACTCCCATATCCCTTAGTCATCTTTGGAGTCTGGAGACAGCAAGAGAACTCCCCAACGATGCTAATTAGGGTCAAACTTCTTAAAGGAGCAAAGCTTTAACTACAGGTATGGTTTCAAAACCACTGCAATTGTAAGAGCTGACTTCACAATAATTGTTTTGTGTATGCTTTTTCCAGGAAACCAAAGATGTCTAAACAGAAAAAGAATGAGTTCTTCTTCTGTTTTAAATAAATACTTCAGCTATCACTTCCAAGTCCTTAGCTTCATTAACTGCCAATGCTCTCTTCTGGCAGAACAGCCTAAGAACACGAGGGACATCCTCCATGTCACCTGTCACAGCCACATGTCACACAAGTTGTCTTGGGCTTCACTAACCATACTCTTCTCATATCAGGCTAATTTATTGTAAGATTTAACTCTACATTGCTCTACAGCAGAATTACATTTGCTCCAAGACTCAAAACTGAACCCTCCTAACTTCTCTTCTGAGGGAAGACTCAGCTACAAAAATCAAATAAGCTCAAAATTTAACTGAGCATTTTCTTCTCCCTCTGTGCTTCCCTCCCCCTCTCCCCCCCTCCCCAAAAAAAAAATCTTTAAGTGCTTTGTAAGTATATCTGAAAATTAACTAGAAGGAGAAGATGTAATTATTCTGCTTAGGAAACTCTACTCCAGAAGTAATTTTCAGTGTTTGATCAAAACCACAAGTGACTTCAACCCTTGAATGTGGCCAGAAAGATCAAAACTGAGCTTTCATAAATGAAAAGAACTATTAAGCAGTAAGAGGCACTCTGCTTTCCCTCAGAAGACTGAGGGAGAACACTTTAAAGGCATAAAGTCTTCAGCAGTGATCAGTTTGGAAACAAATGATAAAAAAATAAACAAATAATTCTGAATGAACCCTCTCAGCCCTCACAAATATTACTCTTTTTCATCTGTTACTTTTTAAAAAAATCAATAAAAAATAAATCAATGATTTGAACACTACATACCTGTTTGATTGGAGCTTCAGTGGCTCAAGTGTGGGTGATGAAGGGGAGCAGGAGATCTCTTCAATAAGCTTTCCAGTTCCTTTCAGTTTCGGCAGCATTTGTGCTTCATAGCAAGTAACTTGGTTTTCCATCCTAATCACATCAAATAGAGACCAATACTGTGCTTAAGTTATAGCAAAAGAAAAAAGAAAACACAAAGTAAAGAAATATTTTACTACTATTCAGCTCAAAAAAATAATAGTAATAATAGCACAGTATCTGAGAATGATAAAAAAGCCCCCAGCTGATGGCAGAATTGAAGTGGAACTGGAAGAGCCACGTGTCATGTGACACTGCAGAGAGCAGCTGCTGTTACTTTAAAAGGTTCCAAGAGCCCACACCATGGAAATAGAGCATTGTGCTCATGTTACCAGAGTCACAAACAGGGCAGCACCCTCAAATGACAAGCTCTGCAGTCAATTCACTGCTCGTAATTAAAATATTTGCCGTTGTAGAACTGGCATTCCAGACCCATCTATTCCCACCTTGACACATTAACCCTAAAATAAAATCATACAGTTTTTTTTTTACTCAATTCTATCTAAAAAACACATTTCTAAAGAAAGAAAATAATTACAACCCCTTTAGGAGTACTGTTTAAAGTTTCCAAACAGTGGAGAGGCAACCCCAAACACCCAGATCCTCAGTGATCACATCCTAGCCATGTAAATGCTGTCTATTCTTTTCTGGTTTAAAATATCAAATTCACATTACTCTCTTGGCAGTTATCATCTTTCATCCTCTTTCTTGAAAAAAAGTCTGTTGCCATCCACTGTATTTCTTCCAAAAGATAAATCATAGTTTGATTTGTGCTGTGGGGCCTCGTGGAGTTTGGGCAGAGGTTTCAGAGATCATAAACTTTCTTCCCTCAGTGTTGCTATTCGCTGCAGAATTTAATTTTCCTTCAAGTAAGCATAATTAAACTTATGTTTCCTACAGCACAACACAAAACCAAGACAGACACTGTGAAAAATGTTAAAATGTTATATGGATAATCAATAGAAACAATTGTTCAGTACTTGGAAACATTCCATGATGTTTGAAGTTGCACTTTATTAAAAGATAATAATGCATTTTTTGCAGTTTTTTGTAAAGTTTCTGAAGGACTTTGTGAGGCAAAAGTTAAGTGAGAAATCAGTAGAAAATCTTGGGATGCAGAGCTACTCAGTCTTGAGAACTTTTGATTTTCCTCCTAAAATATAGTACCCCTAGATCTCATCAGAAGTGCTGGCTGATTTAGTGAGAAATTTCACAGAATTTAAATACTCTGCCAGATGGCAGATGGACAAAATTCCTAAAAAGTTCATATAAAAACACATTTAGTTCTTGGCATTTTTATTAGCTGCAGTCACGGAGATGCAACTGCTGGCAAGTCAGCACAAGTAGCACAAATTTTCATTGTCATCCCCCTAGCCCCCTTATTTTAAAATGGTGCATAAAAATTTAAAATAATGGATTCTGTTTAATTAAATCTCCTTCTAGGGCTTTATTACAGAAACAAATGCTACTTCCCTAGAGAACGTGTCTGATTCCTTCTCACCCCTTTCCTTTCTTCAAGAAAAATCATGTATATCTGCAGCACTAATTAAAACCAAATGGGAGGCACAGGTATCCACAGAGCATTCTAAATTTAAATGAATACAAAATCTTTTTGTAAAGATCCATACCCAGCTGAGCTATACCACAGCTGTCTGAAGCACATTATCAGGCTTGGCAAAGTCATCTGCAAAAGATACTGGAACTATTTGCTCCTTTCTCCCCAGGCTGGAGTGATAAATTCTGCCATCCACGAAGTCTCCACACAAAACACAAAGGCCAACACTCCCCATACAAGATAATATACAAATCCTGTATAATATAAATGCTGTATAATACACAAATGTACCTGTTCTTGGGAGGGAACTGGAGCTGGGACCACAAGCACATGGTTCTTATCCCATCCTGCTGGTTGTACCTGCTGGGGCAGAACTGGGTTCCTGCTGTGTGCAGCAGGTAAGGGATTAAGCAAACTTGACAAATTTGGTCCATTTTGCTGTTGGTTTTCCTCCTGGCTGATCTGCTGAGCCACTTGAGGGACAGGAGGCATTCCACCTGCAGAGAGACTGTTAAAAACTGCAATTTCAGTAAAGAAATAGGGAAAATGACAAAGAGAACCAAAGAAAGTGGCCATACAGCATGTTACAAAGCTGGTGAAATCAGCTGCCACCACACCCCGACAGACCTGCCTGCCTGGGAGCTCTGAGGTGTGACTCAATCAGCAAGTCAGTCTAGGATGCACCTATCCACTCTTGAAGCTGACAAGGTCTTTGCTAACAACACCCTGCAGAGAGTTCACAACTCCACAACCAATCTCTATCAGGGTATCAAATGACCAAAAGGGAAAAATTTCATGCAACAACATTAATTAAAGAAAGCAACAAATTGGGCTCAGAGGGTACAAATTTAAACCCAATGTATGGAAAATGAGATGTGCAGCACTTACTAGGATCTCTAAGATTTTCTCCAGAGGATTTTTTAAATGTGTAACAATTGGTATTAGATATAATGTTACAATTACAGAAAATCTCATTAAAGCAGTTACCTTTAATTACAAAGCTTAAAAATTACATTTAACCTTAAATCATTAACATAAGCACTAGATGTAACAGCATTATTTAACAGCATTATTTTAAAGTTCATGACTTTTTTTTTTAAATTGCTGTCAGAACTCATTATGAGTCTCTCTGTGAAGTACTATTTTGGAACTGAAATAAAGTTTAACCTAATAAAGTATCCCATTATCAATAAAATGGTGCATTGGAGTATCACTTCCAAAGCTCTACCCACTCTTATATCTTGATTTAAATTTTACATTCCCTTTATTTTGCTACAAAATGGGGTTTATGGTTGCAGAATTGCTTCCTGCACAAAGGGAGTTGATCTCAATGGTCACTGACCTTTTAACCCAAATTAACCACTTGAATTCTTTATGTTCCCAGTAGATTTATCCAGTTGCTGCAGCTCATTCTGAGTCTGGACTGGGTATGTTTGTACTTCGAAGAAGATGCAGGATGGCCAAGCTTTCGGCTTTCTCCAGCCCAGGGGCTGCAGTCACGGAGAGAGGCCGGTGCTGCCACACGCACGGGAGATGACGGGAGCTGTGACAGGAGGGAGCTGCCTGGTGTCACCCCGCCAGTTCCACAGAGCAGCGGGCGGGACGGTCCATGCTCTAAAGGACATTCCAGCGCGGTACGCGGGGTGTCGGTGCTGCCTCGGAACAGAGCAGCCGCGAACACGGGGCTCGGCAGCGCCCTGGCCCCTCACATCGCTGCGTGCCCCGCACCCCGCACCGGCACGAACCGCCCGCCAGCGACGGGTGTCCCCTGTCCCCGCAATGCCCTGTGCCACCCCCGCACACCCTGTGACATCCCGCACACCCCTGTGACATCCCGCACACCCCGCACAGCCTGAGCCGCTCCGCACGCCATGTACCACCCCTGTACACCCTGTGACATCCCGCACAGCCTGAGCCGCCCCGCATGCCATGTACTACCCCCGTACACCCCTGCGACATCGCGCACACCCCGTGACATCCCCCACATCCCGCACACCCTGACCTAGTCCGCAGGCCCTGTACTAACCCCGTACACTCCTGTGACACCCCGCACCGTCCCCGCACAGCCTGATCCCCCCGCACCCCCCGTGCCCGCCCCGCGCTCCCCTCACGCCCCGGGCCGGCCGCACTCTCCCGCAGCGCCCCCTCACGGCCGCCCCTCGCCCCGCCCCGCGCGGCGATACCATCGGCCTCCCACCGCGGGGGGGATCCAGGCGCTCCCACCCGCACAGAGGGGGAGCCGCGACCCTTAAGTATGTATTATTATTCTTGTTATTCACGGTTTTTTCTCTCTCCAAATAGATTTTCTCTTTGATTTCAACTGTGGTACGTATCACAGCTTTGGGGCTTTTATTTTAAGTAGATAAAGGTAATTTTTTTTCAGATTGAAAGGCGTGGAGAAACAGAGCTTTGGATGGAGGATAATGCACAATAGGTCGATAGTATGGACCAGCAAGGGATGTAAGTGAAAATCCAGGCAAAAACCCTCTCCAGGGCACTTCTACACACTTGCTTTCACAAAATCGAGCAAGGCCTTCACGATAAAATAAAAAGCTGTAAAGAAAACCCAGATAAAATGAACATGGGAACCCTTTTTTAAAGGATAGCTGTGCCCCAAAAAATCCCACAAAATCTCCACTAACCCAAAAAACACCCTGCAAAACCAAAAGAATCGTTCCAGAAGGAACCATAAAATTAAAGGCTTTGGCAAAACACCACTAAATGTGGGAACAAAGAGTTGTCTCCTCATTTTCAGTAAGTCCCATATTAAAAAGCAAGTCTCCACAGAGACTCAGCAAGAGAAATGTGTCAGGTACTTGTACTAGTATCCAAATTCCTGGAGTCTTGTTCCAACCCTTTGATATTGTTCTGCAGGCTAGTAAGGCAGGAGGGTGTCATTTCTTCTGCCACCTCCACAGAGATTTGGAAACAAGAACCAGAAGTTAAACCACTGATGAGAAAAAGGAGTATGAACTCCAGAGTATGCAATTCCTGAAAATACAGAAAATTGAAATTGATTCCCAGAGGATGGCAATGCTCAGATATGTGCCTCCCATATCACTGCAGACATTCCCTGTTCTGAGGAGCTTGATGGGATTGAAAAGTTCACAAACCCAGGCCTGATTAAAGCCCAGAGAATTCAGCACCATTTCTTTCACATGTGCCAAGTCAATCCAGCTCTGGATCCTGCAGATGGCTCAAGAGGATTTTGGGGTTACATCTCAGCCAGCAAAGGCCCAACTACACCTGGAGCTGTGCTTTTATACCCTTGAACTTGCCCAAGCACAAGGGCAGTGCTGGGAGGATGGCACCTCCACAGAAAAGGTCTCATCTTGGAATGCATGGCTCAGTTCACATTCCAAACTGAAGCCCTCTCACTGAGAAAGGAATAATTTCTTTTAGACCTGCGAAGCTCTAGAAAACACAGAAATTTGTTTCAAAACCAAAAGAGTTCACAGCAGTCAGCATGATGAGTTTCTAGCCCATAGCTTCTAAATCACAGAGTATTCTGAGTTGGAAGGAACCCACACGGATCACCAAGTCCAACTCTTAAGTGAATGGCCCATAAAGGGATTGAATCCACAACCCTGGCATTTTTAGCACCACACTGTAACTGAGTGTTAATCTCAGGGTCATGCATGTTATTCCATAGGAAAACCATGGATGACATGAAAAATAAAAGCTTAGAGATTCAGTAAAAGTAAATTATTTTTAAAAATGCAAAAGCTCATGAAGTCATAGCTTCATAGTAAAAAAAGAGTGTATTAAAATGATTTGCCCCATCTTTACGTAGAGATTATACATATTTAAAATACTATTTTCCAGGTAAACATAATAAAAACATTATTCAAATAGCAATTAAGATATCCTGCATTTCAAGATTTTTTTTAGAAAGCTGCTTTCCCACTACACTGTTTTCAAGTATATCAGTCAGGTAATCAGTCAGTGGTGTAAAAAGCTTCTGGTTTTTCTGCTGCACTGTCTTCCCCACCCAGTTTCTCCTGGGCATCCAGTTCTCATTCTGCAAGCACACCAACTGGATTCTTGGATTTGGAAAGGCCACTTTTTTGTAGACAAAGGGAACTGCAAGCAGCAAGGGTCCCACATCCAGCCACCTGCTGGCTCAGTCAGAATCATCGCCACAACCGTCGCTGCCTTCGAGATCGCTGCTCTTCTGCAAAGCAAAGCACAAAATGATTTGTCAGTGCTGCATTTACATCCACACACTGACCTGAATCACAGACACTGACTTTAAACCTCTCCACAAGTGTAAGAAAATCCTCCTGGGTCCCAACTTCGTGGGTTAGACCATCTATTGTAGTAAAGATCTGTGATGGTAAAGACGCTTCTTGTAACGGAAAATGTACTTGAGATTACAATTACCAGAGAGGAAATTTCTTCTTTTCACAACATTTACAACTCCTTAATTACAACCTGCAGTATGTGGGAAACTTGAAAGCAGGATAGTAACATGAAAAGCTGACATTTAAAATAAATGCAAGTGAGACAAGTTAAGTGCTCACTTACACAAGTCCCTCAAAAGCTAAGTTTGTTACATTGTCTAAAGCCAGATTCAAGAATTTTGTCTGCTGCAGAGAATTTATGTCCAATCTGTATTGCAGATAAGCCAGGGCTCACTAATACTTGTTTAAAAGTGAAATCAGTTGCACAAAATAGTACTAAGGAAAAGCTACAAATGTCAGAAACTTACAAGGAGACTGAAGTCAGAGTTCTTCTCTGGGAGCCACTCCTTCAGGAGTGAGGCAATATGGTGCAATTAATTTGGGGGGTTTATGTATTTTTTTGAAGCAAGTATTTTAACTGATATGACTGATATCAAAGTATTTTTATAAAGAGAAGCTAGCATAGTATATATCTATAGTTCTATATATCTATAGTATATATCTGTCTGTAGTTACCCTTTTTTCCCCCTCACCACCACTTGCTG
Source organism: Hypocryptadius cinnamomeus (assembly GCA_013400635.1). NCBI lineage: Eukaryota > Metazoa > Chordata > Aves > Passeriformes > Zosteropidae > Hypocryptadius > Hypocryptadius cinnamomeus. The sequence continues at coordinate 118,670 of VYZP01071144.1, forward strand.
AAAACACCGAATCCCACAAATTTAACACTGGCCATTTAATATCCTACTACAAAACAAATTCCAAGACACTCACACAGCTGACTTCATACCAGCAAGCACAGCTCACTGAAGTGCAAACAGCCTGCAAAATCTCAGCAGAGTCTGTCATATCATGCCTTATTTATCCTTCCCAGACAGCTTGTGCTAACTGTGATGCCAAACCCAAACTTGGTTGGGTCTATCTGCAGGGAGCAGAACCTGCCTCCTTCCAGGAATATGTCAGGGATTGGGAAACTGGCAGCACCAGGTCCTGCCAACACCACCAGGTAAAGGACTCTGAGCCACTCTGAGCCACATGGTCTCTTTGGGTCCCATTTAAACAAACCAACGTGGCTTCTCCTGTGCCTTCCTGTCACAAACACCCCTCTCACGTATCCAGAATTCAGAAAAAAACTACCAAAAGTACAAAAATAACCCTGAGAAACTTATGGTATCTTCCTTGTGCTATTCAACAAGGCTGTAAGTTTTATATCATGCAATGAAATTCTTGAACTCAAGCATAAAATAGCAGAAACATAATTTTTCTCCATTTCTCCATCTCCAACATTCTCCATTTGCTACACAAAATAAAGCTAATTTTAAGGATTCTGTTAAATGAAAAAAGGCCATTATTTTCTTCTGAGTTGCACTACACAGGAGTTTTAGCCCTGCCCATCATTCATCCTTCAAGGACTCGCCAGCCTCTAACTGAAATTTCCTTTTTGGCAAAAATGTATTCTGCTCCTTTGTTGTATTGCACCTCACTGCTCACAGGAGTTCCTGTTGGCACAAATCTAATTCCACAATATCCCAGTTATTTAGAAGTTGTTCTGATGGCCTATTTTGAGCTCATGGCAGATTAATTTAGAAGAGCTGGCCCTAAATTTCCCTGATCCCAAACCTTATCTGGTAACAAAACGAGAATTAGCCCAAAATCAGAGATTACAAAAAGCCAGCAGGCATTTAAAGCAAAATTGTCAACCTGAAACCTAGACTCCCAAACACTTTCACAACAGCAAAGGCTGGCAATGTGTCCATAATTTCTGTTGCCAGTTTATGACTATGCAAATTGCTTGTGCTTAAAGCTTTCCTTCCTCCCTCCTCAACTACTCCCTGTAAAACCCTGCAAAAACAATGCTTTGTACAGTTCATTCCACTATCATCAAGTGCACAAAGACAGAAAAGATTATACACATTTCATACTCCAGATGACTGTCATTTCCACAGCATTTCATGGAAAACAAAAATGGTACAAAGGGAAGAGATGTTTCAACTTGACAGCTTCCATTTGTAAAATAATGGCTTCAGTCATTACCTTTGGATTTTTGTTGTTAGTTTGCATCTCAACAGCAGAGGAGTTGAAGTCATGAATGGGGAGGGTTTTTAGCCAGTTTGCCATGGATTTCTCCTCCCTTTCTGTGTTGATAATGGTAGGATAGATGTACTGCTCTTTGAAAACAGCAATTTTCTCCTCCTCCTCTGTCCACTCCAGTGGCTCATGCAGCCCATCATTCCCAAAACGCCTGTTGTATTTTTCAAAGTGTACTTTCTCCAAAACCAGCCCAAGTCCTGGGGCTTTGGGGACATCAACCTTCTCCTCTCCCCAGCTGCGCTCCATGATGGACTCAGCAGCATAACCTTTCACAATTGCTATCACCAGCCCAATCATCTTCCTGATCTGGTGCATCATGAAACTCTGACCTTTCACTTGGATCACTGCAAATTCCATGTTTTCCCTGACGAAGGGCTCTCCACAGTACATCTCCATGATGTACCTCTTGGCACTGGGGTCCCTGGGGCCCTTCTGTGATGTGAAGTTGTGGAAGTTGTGTGTCCCTTTGTAGCAGGCCAGCAGCTGATTGACCCTTTCAAGGGTGTCTCTGTCCAGCCGATAAAGCTCCTCCTGCACTTCATGGTCCTTATGGGCAAAGGCAAACGTGGGCAGCATGTAGGAGTAGGTTCTGGCATCACATTTGTTCTTGGAGTTGAATCCCCCAGTGACTCTCTTCAGGCCTGGATTTAAAAGTGACATTAGGTTTTTGAAACAGGAGGTTACAGACTGATTGTGATCTCACTCCTACCAACACGAATATTTTTCAGACAAAATAGAAACAAAAAGTAGATTTGTTCAAAAGAACCCCAATTTCAAGCTAATAGAAGCGTGTTAAAACTAAACCCCTTTTAAGTAAAACTATAGAGACCTTCTGCAGGAGAAAGCTTTTCTTGAAAACATTTTCTCTGCCCATTTCAGTGTTCTTACCCAGAATTCTGATGTGAGAAGGAAGATAATTATTGATCTTTTCTAAGATGTCATCTATTAGCCTGACCTTCAGTGACACAATCTGTCCAGCTGCAGACACACCCTGTAAAAACCAAAAAACACAAAACCCCACATAATTAGGTACTTTGGAAGCTCTAGGATAACACTTGCAGAATTGAAATAACTGAATAACAAGTTTATTTGCTTGTACTTTAATTTAACAGAGGACAAAAGAAGAAGTCTCAAGGAACATTCACTTGCTGCTGGATCTTCCTCTGGACAATGCTTCAGCAGTCCATCCCAGCAGCAGGGGTGTGTAAACCCCAGGGTTCAGGAGAGCACAGCACTGCCCAGCCTACCTTATCTGTTCGAGCACAACGCTGGAAAGACATCTTCTTCATATCCTCCCCGTGGTTCTCTGGGATGCACCCTGACTGAACAAGGGCAGAGACCAGGTCATCTTCTATTGTCTTGAACTGTGAAGATCCCACGTTTCTCTAAGAGGCCATATGCAGTAAAAATAAGAAAAAGAACAATAACTGGATAAATGAACATGGAAATTTCATTAATCAAACATTGTTGTGAAATTCCTTAAAAGTCTTCCCTTTGCAGCCTTAAGAGCCATTCTCTTACAAACCTAACTATATTTTACCTGTTAATAAAACATCATTCTGATTTAGCTGTTACTGTTACAAATAAGGACTCATTTCTAATTTCACTATGCAACACTTCTGGAGGGTTTTGGTAATTCCTTCAACTGCATGAAACTGCACCAATACTGTCCCAGTGCCTGCAAGTCAACAGCTGCTGCTCCAAACCCAGCCTCTACATATTTTTCTTCCAGAAATTAGATTGGGTTCTTTTGCTCAGTTCACTTGATGTGCCTGTAAGCATGAGGTTTACTGCTGGTGAAAAAACCTCCTTTGTTGTATAAGCANAACAACCGCAGATGGGACGAGCACGAGTGGCACGAAACTCGGGCAGAAAGCGACAGCTCCATCCCCCGGGTCGCAGAAGGCGACAGCACATGAACAAGTCGGAGGAAGGAAGGGCGAGCACCAGCACCCCTGTTCCCCCCTAGGCCGTGCCACCATTCCCTGGAGGAGGCAGGCAGGGCCTGCGCTGCCCGGACACCCGGCGGGCCAGCTGGGAAGGCCGGCAGGGCGAGCGGCGACGGCCCCACCCGGCCTGACCCGTCCCCAGAGCGGGGCAGGGCCCGGCAGTACCCACGCTACGCTGCCGCCGCCACGGCCCGGCGCACGCCGCGCTCCCCGGGGCGGAGAAGGCGCAGCTCACGACCCGGAGCCCCCAGCGCAGCATCGCCCCCGGAGCCGCCGGGCGGGAGAGGCCGCGCCCGCCGCCCTCAGCCCCGCGCCCGCCGCCGCCGCCGCCACTTACGCGGGCGCTGCAGCGACAGCGCCGCGCGGGGCGCACACGTGCGCGGTACGGCGGCCGCGCGGGGACACGGCTGGGAAGGCGGAGGAGCGGGCGCCGTGAGGGCAGCGCCGTGAGGGCAGCGGGACGGACTGAGGGAAGCGCCGTCCGTACAGCAAGCCGAGCCGTTCCCGGATCTCTCTCTCCGTGGGAAAAGGGATAGCGTGTAAAGCCAGCTCTGCTCCGGGGCTCCCAGCCTGGAGAGCCCGCCGTGCTTCAGTGCTGGCAGTGACCAGGGTGGGGGTACTGCCCCGCTCAGCCCCACCTCCTGCACACGGGTTCCAACGCACCCCAAAATTGTCATATTGTTAAATAAACAAAAAGCAGGGGGAAAGGCAAACTAACATTCCGGCGGTACGTGGTGGCTGTGTAAGTAAAGTAGCCCACTTTTCCTTATCCATGGGGAAACGGGCGCTGACAGCGCTGCAGTCCCGGTGAGGCGAGGACGAGGGGAGGGAATAGTTCACAAGGCACATAGGTCTGCAGTGACAGCTCACGGTTCCCTTCCCAGAGCGATGTCACATTGCTCCCCCTTTCCACACACCTTCTCTTTGTGTCGGTGTCAAGCATGAGCACCTGTGGCTCCACTTCCCCTCAGGTTTTCCTCCAGGCAGCTCGCTCAGGCAACCCTTGTGCTCGTGTTTCGTGCAGCAAGTTTTATCTGCAGTGATGCCCTTCATGGGGAAGCTGAGCTCAACAGGAGCCCTTACCAGGCCACAGCATGCCCCTCCCAAAAAGCCAAATGCACCTGGAATAGTTTTTTGCTCCAGTGCTCTGTAGGACAAAGCTACCCATGGGTTCCCTGGCACCTTGTGAGATTGTTGTATTTCCATTTATCCATTCAGATGGAACATGGAAAGGTTGACACTTCCAAGCAGGCCAGATTATCACAGGCCTGTTATTTCAGCTAATAAGGGGAAGAAATGCAGCACGTCCTTTTCCGAACTGACACTTCTGAGTTATTTCATGAGTGGGATGGAGCAAAGGGAAGATTTATCACAGAGTCCCAGCTGCACTTTGCTAAGAGAAGTGATAAAAGATGGCCCGTCACAGTGCAGTGCTGCTGCCAAGGGAAACAGGAATACAAATTTCTCTATCTCTGCAACCAGGGTGTCTGAATCTTTTTTTGCCTCATTTCCTTAGGAAGTGGATCTTATGCAATGTGGTCTGTCCACCACATCCCTTCCTCCTCTTCCCCTGCCCTGATTTCTGAGTTTGGCTCATTTCAGTAAATGTGAGAGAGGGAAGAAGGTGCCAGTCAATATGGAAAACAGTGATGGGACAGGAAAAAGATTTGCATGGATATCCCAGGAGGGTAAAAGCTTTGGTATACCAGCTCCTTACCCCTTCTAAGAGCAGCCAAGAAGCTTCAAAACAGGCACCACAAGCTGTGCTTTTAACCTGCCACAGCACACACTGCCTCTTCCTTTTTTTAAACTTACCTATTTTATCTTGAAACACCCGTGTATAATTTATATATTTTATCTTGCTACCAAAAGCAAGGGGAAATCGAAGTGGCTCGCCAGAGCTGGGAGAGTCAGACCCTCAGGAGGTCCCGAGTTCGCTCGGGAAAAACCAGCATCATCAGAGCTCTCCAGGTGCCAACCACCTGGGGCCTCGCAGACACCTGACCTTTGTCGAGCAGGCAGCAGAATGGCTGCAGAACGGGGGTCTGGAATGCTTTTTGGGGCAGTTCATTTAATTCTCCGAACGACGCCAGCGCCGCTCCTCACCCCACTTTGCGCGGCGGCCGCCTGCAGATGGGGCTCTGGCAACGCGCACCGCCACCTCCTGTCCTGGGAACAGCCACAGCCCCGGCCACAGTGTCCCCTGCCAGGCAGGCACCTCTCGCACTCCTCCCAGCCCGGGGACACTGCAGGCTGTCCCCTCCGGCCGGCAGAGCAGAGCCCATGGTCCCACTGCATGGCTGTCCCCTCTCTGAGCAGCCTGTTCCTGCTCTGCTGTGGCAATGTCACACAAGGAACTTTCTCATCTTCCTCCCTAATGCCTGCTTTGAAAAAGGAGATATTTATTTCAAGAGGACTTGCTTTCAATTCACAGAGAAATAAAATTTCTTTTAAATCAATAAAAAAGGCTCCAAGGAAACCTTGTGTTATGAAAGATGCTTCCTCCCAATTGTTTTCTGTTAAAGGGAAGGAAAAAACTGCTAAACTGATGTTGAGTTTAAGGGCTTTGCTGCACAGCACTAGAAGTTCAGGAGATACCAAATGTTGTAGTTAAAAGACATTTACATCCATGTTGGGAACTGATGACATGCTGAACTCAAACTTATTCTGCTCTTCCCCAGCAGTTGTATATTGGGCATTAGCTGGAAATCTGAAGAAAAATTGTGCATATTTGGGAACTCAGTTACCCTCTGTCCATGGTAAGAGGAAACCTGTGTTTGACATATGCTTCAGCCCCTTCTTAGAAATACACTATTTAACATGTTTTGTAAAAGCGTTCAAATCCCTTGCCAGGTTTCATCTCCCAGGAGAGGGGGTGGTTCTGACTCTATTGTCCCTAAAAAGGCTGTTTTTAGAAAGAAATGTCCCAGGGAAGTTTGCATCTCTGTACTACGTGCCATTCCTCACCCAGGGAATGGTACCCATGCTTAGTGCTACATTTATGGAAATAAATCTAAATAAATCCAACTGCTAGCATTTCTCTGGAGAGCATGAGGTCCTGCCCTGCAGAGCTTTGCCAGGGTATTGTCTCCCTGCACAGAACCCTTCCCCTCCTGGAGTGTGAGGTGACCAGGCACAGGGGGCCACTGCAGAGACGCCAACATCAAGTCAAACACCAGAGAGCTCAAACGTGCTGTGAAGGAGTTAACTCCTCGTGAAATAAAGCTTTAAAAGAGCTGGAAGCGGAATAATTGATCTTTGTATGGCCTTGGTTCAACACCTACCCACCCGTTTCTGCTTCCTTGATGTCACTGTCACCTCTGATCTTTCAGAGTTGAATGAGTGTGTTTTTGCTGACGTACTTACCAACAACTAAATATAAAATGTGGGAACAAAGCCAAATGCCCTGGAAGAATTGCTCGGGTTTGTTTTCTCCTAGAATCAACAGCAGCATGACGTCACAGTCAACATCCAGAAAGTTGTGCAATTTCCACTGGTGCTTTTGAACTGTCCAGGTCCCATGGTTCAGTGCTTTTAGAAGAGTGTGTATTTCTGTTGTTGAAGTTTTCCCAGCTAGCACTTTCCCCCTCTGCTCTGCTGCCTGTGAAAGAGTCCAATGGATTCAGCAGAGAGTTCTCTATCTATACAGGCATGTGACACACGGTGGTCCATCTTTCATTTGGCTACAGTATTTTCACCTGAACCTTTGAAATTCTTAATGGGCAACTTCAAAAGAAACCCCCCTCCCTTACCCTCAGCATCAGAAACTTTTACATGTCTTATGAACTACTATCTCATGCTACAGGGAACAAACATACACGAGGGTTTTCTACAAAAGGGAAAAAATGTTAAAAAAAACCAAAAAAAAAAACCCCACCCTGCAAACCCTCAAAAAACAAAGACCCAAGTGCTGAGCAGAAAAAAGAAACAGCAGCATTTGTAATTACTCAGCTCTGACCAGCTTTCCAAGGGCAGCCGTGGGGTCTTGCCCAGGTTGTGCACCACGTTTTCAGCACACAGAAGTGCAGTTTCTCAGAGTTGTCCCCAGCACTGATGGTGCTGCAGCTCTACAGGGAGAAAGGATCGAATGTCCCTGCATGTGAGCCAGCATCAACAAGAGCCCAGCGTTTCTAGGCAGGACCATTCTCACAGAGCAATTCCCTGGGGTGGGAAAGGCAGGGCCTGGAAACAGAGGTTATAAACAGGGCAGAGCAAGAAAAAAAAACAATTCCAGCTCACAGTAAATCATGATTTTGAGGTAAGATTTTTTCTTACAAAACCACGACACTGTGCAGAACTGTGGGCTGATGCTGCATCACACCGGGCCTGGTGGGCAGGACTTTCCCCAGTGCTGCTCATGGGCAATAAAAACACATGGAGTTCAGTTTTGGGAAATGTTTGGCGGAATTATGGTATTTGGCTTCTGAAAGTTTACAGCTGTGTGGCTGAAATTTCTGCAAGAATGAAGGATTGGACTAATTAATTCACCACCTCTCCCACATCCCAGATGCAGGGCTCAGCTTTTCCTCCTAGAGTATTCCAGTCCAGACAGAACAGGGACCTGTCCTGCACCTGAAGTCAGGATCAACACTCTCAGCATTCTCACTGTCCCTTTTGCCATGTTCAATGACTTTTGGCAAAGTGGGAAAGAGAATTCTAAGCCATGTGCCTGCTCTGTTCAAAAACCAAAATTGCAATGCATACAAACACAGCAGGAAAATATTTAATCTTAAATAAAAATACCCAAATATTATCATGATATCACACTTCAAGTCCCTTTTTTGTTCAGCAACAAGCTTGCTGATTCTGACAGTATAATCCTACAAATACTGGAATATGGATGGAATTTAAGCATCCAACTGGCTGGGGAGGGGTCTGCTATCAACATGTGACAGTTCCTAACCACTGCAGGAGGAGAAGTAATATGGACAGAGAAACCAGGAACTGCAGCTCCCACCCAGCAACTGGCTTCACCTTTCCCAAATTCACAGGCTTCATGTGAATTCAGTAAAGGTGGCTATTCTGCCCCAAGCTTCACCTGCTGTGATAAGGGGGCAGAAAACAGCCCTTTTTTACCCAAAAGTTGAGGCAGGTAGAACCACACACATTATAAAGGCCTCGCTCAGATGCCACATGAACTAGGATCACAAAGGACTGAAAACAGGCCACTAACAATTTCAAATCAATTTTATTGTCTTAAATTGGTGTTGTACAATTTAAAGCCAAAAAAAAAAAGTCACACAAAACACAAATAAAAAATGTTGACAAAGTATCAAGCATTACCTTATAAAGAACATCATCATACGCTCTCACAAACCTGAAGGTACGTGTAATTAGACTGAGGTTTCTTGAAATCTATTAAAGACGCCAGACACAAATGCTGCAACAGCAACAAAGCCATGACAATAGCAGGTAGACTACACTAGCAACTTCAGCAATGGCTGAGGGTTGGTTTTTGGGGTGTCTTCTTTCTTTTTTTTTTTTTCCTTTTTNTTACTGTTACAAATAAGGACTCATTTCTAATTTCACTGTGCAACACTTCTGGAGGGTTTTGGTAATTCCTTCAACTGCATGAAACTGCACCAATACTGTCCCAGTGCCTGCAAGTCAACAGCTGCTGCTCCAAACCCAGCCTCTACATATTTTTCTTCCAGAAATTAGATTGGGTTCTTTTGCTCAGTTCACTTGATGTGCCTGTAAGCATGAGGTTTACTGCTGGTGAAAAAACCTCCTTTGTTGTATAAGCATGAAAGGCTCCTTTCCCTGTGTGCAAGATTGTCAGTTATCCCCTGGAGCCTCTGAAGTATTCTTTATGTGTATGGAGCTTGCAGTACGTGGAGAGAAGCAGCAGATGGAGCAGGATCACCCTCTCGCTGCCAGCTCTGTGCCTCAGACCACCCTGCACAGTCACGTCTGGTGCTATGACAAAGCACTGTCCCTACAATTATCAGAGATGCATCACTGACCTTTTAAAATTAAGTTATTACCAAACCATTTGAAGCCATTCACACACTGTTCCTGCCCTGGTTTTTCACACTGCAAATGCTCAACTACCCTAGCCAGGCACTCTGACTAAACTTAACAGAGACTCCAAAACAAAAAACAAGCTGGAGATGCTGCTTTGCCAAACCACATACTTGCATGCCATGGTAGCCTTTCCCTGAATATGCCATCAACAGCACAATCTTCCTTTTGGGTGACTTCTTATTCTGATCCTCTGCATCTTCCTCATCCACATCGCTCTTCAACTTTTTGTTCTGATGCCCATTTTCTTCCAGCCTTTGAACCACCTCACTGCTGCTGTTGAGTCTCTTTGTCTGGCTGGCAACCACTGCCATCAAATCCTCAGCCATTGTAAGAACCTGCAGGGGAAACAACCGCAGATGGGACGAGCACGAGTGGCACGAAACTCGGGCAGAAAGCGACAGCTCCATCCCCCGGGTCGCAGAAGGCGACAGCACATGAACAAGTCGGAGGAAGGAAGGGCGAGCACCAGCACCCCTGTTCCCCCCTAGGCCGTGCCACCATTCCCTGGAGGAGGCAGGCAGGGCCTNTGCATACCTTACTGTCTACAAAGCAATAAATATTTTTCACCAAAAAAGTTGGTTTCACGCTACATGCAGTTAGATAAAAAAGAAAGTCACCAAAGTGATGGCAAAATAAATCATCTTTCTTTTTTTTTTCCCTCCCCTATTTTTGGGGTTATTTTGTGTGGATTTTTTGTTGGTTTTTTGTTGTTTTTTTCTTTTTTCTTTTTAATTCAAGCACAGTGGCTAAGTTTCAAGTATTGAGAGAAAAAAAACCCCATATATATACACGTTTGTGTTTGTGTGTGTATCTCTACCCATGCACACACATACACACACACACACACACACACACAGCCTTGCATGTATATACACAAACACATACATATATATCAGTTGTAGGTCTGTAAACCACAATTTTTAATTGTTTTTGGAGCAATATATACTTGTATACATTGAATGTGGACGATTTTGATACATTCAAGTAANGGCGACGGCCCCACCCGGCCTGACCCGTCCCCAGAGCGGGGCAGGGCCCGGCAGTACCCACGCTACGCTGCCGCCGCCACGGCCCGGCGCACGCCGCGCTCCCCGGGGCGGAGAAGGCGCAGCTCACGACCCGGAGCCCCCAGCGCAGCATCGCCCCCGGAGCCGCCGGGCGGGAGAGGCCGCGCCCGCCGCCCTCAGCCCCNTGTATATACACAAACACATACATATATATCAGTTGTAGGTCTGTAAACCACAATTTTTAATTGTTTTTGGAGCAATATATACTTGTATACACTCAATGTGGACGATTTTGATACATTCAAGTAATGAAGTACAGCTGGAAGGTTAGTGCTGAGCTTGCCACACACACGGCTCACTGGGGCAGCAGATGTGGGGCTGGGCTGGGCCTCGTCTGGGCAGGAGCCCTGGGGGCTGTGCCCGAGGTCTGGGGTGCAGGGCTTGGTATTGCAGAGTCACTCCTGGCTTGGTGCTTCCATGCTGCAGCATAGCCCTTTGCACAGCTGGCCAAAGCCTTTCAGAAGCAGTCTGGGTCTCCTCGGCATTGCTGTCCACAACAGGCTGCGGGGGTTGGTTGTTTCTGTCTTTTTTTTTTTTTTTTCTCTCCTTTTTTTCCCAGGCACAAGCACAAATGGCCACAGAAGCAGCAAACTGTGAGCCAAATACTGAAGCATTTGTGAAAGCTACACTTAAGCTTCCCTGGTCGGGGCAATTGGAAATATTTTAAAATTTCTTTATTGGCACTTCTGCTCTGTGAACAGAAACACTCATGTTGCCAAATGCGGTGCCAGCTCCAAAGCCCAAGAAGTTGCTCCTGAAACCCTTGTAAAGTATCACACTGAATGTGCCAATCTGGAGAGGAAAAAAAAGCAATGAGGACTTAACCACCATGTGCAAAATATTTTTAGATCCCCAAAAACGAAGCCTGAGGTTTCGAGTTGCTTTCAAAGATGCTTTTCTGCCCAGCCCTACCACAATAGTGCCACGACTCTGGAACGTCACACTCATGCTCTCACAGACAGATGGAAGGCAGGCAGCTCCCCTCTCACACACATGCTCACAGCACCCGAAGCCTCATCCAGAACTCCAGCCACTCGCACCCACAGTCGCATTTGGCTACAGAGTCTCCTTGAAAGAAATGCTGAACGTAAAACTGAACGCTATGGGATTTCTTTATAAAAAAAAAAAAAAAGAAAACAAAAACCCAACAAACAAAAACAAAGCAGCAAATAACACTTCTTTAAAAATGCGTTTCCAAGTGTGTGGGATCCTAACGCCTGTTCTTCAGCTCTTAAAAAGCATGGAGCTTTGTAATGACTGTCCTTAAAAGAACATTTAAATAAAAAACAAATCCTGGTACTGCCAGACTGCAAGTCAGCTTTGCCTGGTGTGGAGGAGAAACAGCACAGACTCTGCAGTGCTCTTTGCCTCACGCTCACGAGATACAGTACAGTTAAATACGTACAGTTACACACAAACCATATCAATATCAATATATATTCACTCTTAGGAATACATATTAATATGCGCACACACGTAGTGCAATAAAACAACCAGGAAGCAAGGAAAGGAATAAAAAGAACAGCATTCCTAACAGTCGTGATGTTCCTGGGTTGTTGTGTGATGCAAAGTCAAACTTCTCAAAGTTCCCATAGTGTGTAAAGTGCTCCTTTGATTCACAAAGCTAGTGTTTTCAGTTTGGGGGGCTCCAGGGAAGGGGTTATTGAGCCAACAGCTGAAAGCAGGACAGTGCTAGTGCTTCCTCCAGGCAGGAACGTGCTGACAGGAGAGCTCAACAGCCACGAGTCTTTCACATTGATCCCACTGAGCCGGGGGACCAAGGGAGGAACGGATTCATCTTGGCTTCTTACGAACACAGGAGTGTGACGCTTTCTGTTGCCCTCCTGTTTCCCGCACAGCCCCTTTCCCTGTGTTGTTTGCCCATCCAGGCAGGCAGACAGGGAGCCCACACAGCAGCCATGAGATTTCCAAGCTTCCCAGCAGCCGCACAGCCTCTGCCTCACTCAGCGAGTCTGTTGAGGTGGGAGCTACTTCACAACGCCAACTCCCTCCTCTCCAAGCACTCCAAGGCATAAACACAAGGAGAAAGGACAAAGGAGAGAGTGGAGAGGAGCCTCCAGTTGCCAGGGAGCTTGAAGATGCCTGGCTCTCAGCTGGGAAGGGGAAAGTACACAGACTGGCCTTTATGTCTGAATGACACACTCGGACATCAACTGAAGCCAGCAGTTTCAGCACATCCATTGCCTGCAATGGACACAGCACTGGAATACCCTGTTCTTAAGCAAGAGGGATAGGCAGCAGTCTTATCCTTCAAAGTGCTGGGAAGAAGCAGACTTCTATCCTTCACCCCCTCTGACAACGAGGGAGACCGTTCCACATCAGCTACAGCCACATCTCCTGTCTTCACCCAGGCCTTTGGGCAGGGAAATATTTGTGCTTGCTGCAGCCACAAGTCCCCACAAAGGAATCTGAGTCTGTGGAACAACTTCCCAAAACGTCCAAAAACAGAACAGTGAGCAGTCCATCCTCCAGGTGTCCTACTGCCAGAGTGGTTTCCCACCACAGCACAGGCTGTTGGGGATGAAGCAATCAGCTGGGGTGAGGTGTGTGAAGGGCAACACCACTGGAATCAGGCACAGAACCCCGACAGCAGAGCTGACAGCCTGCGCTCGATGCACAGCTTACCTGGGGAAAAAAACAGCACAAGCAATCAGCTTCTCATTTTCCTGCCAATGCAAAGACCACCACTGGAGACTGAACAAAAAAGGGAAAACAAACAGTAGAATTTCAATAAATCTAAGCAGAACTTTGAGAATCATCACCAGGTACCGATGAGGGCAGTGAAGACCTGACCAGAAACACCCTGCTGGGAAGGGACAGGTCAGAGGGTTCAACAGTCAGAGATGTGAGAGTGAAAGCTGGGAGGCAGCAGTTCTGACAGAGGTATCAAGATTTTACAAAGGATGACCATTGTCTAGGAAGAATTTATTCACTTCCAGTTATTGGAGCAGCTTTTTCCAGCAGGCAGAATGGCTCTGGGTCTCCATGGCTTACACCGGGAGAGCCCATCCGACATCAGGTTCTCATCACCTGAGCCTAAGAATCTTTCAGAAGCTAAATGTTTGGCGGAATCCATGCCTCCCACAGGAATACTTGCTGTATTGCTAGGTTCATCATTTTACTTTTCAGAAATATGTAATCATAGACCTGAGATCTGAAATGAAACACACACCCACTACTGCCTATCAGAGAACAGCTCAATCAGGAGACTGGAACTTGCAGTACCAGGATAACAACTGGGAAGAGAAATCTACTACATGCATTAACTGCATCTCTGGATCAAAAGATGGGATCTAGGTTTGGTAAGAAACAGTACAACAGAAACTACTTAGTATTCCCTATTCACATAGCCCTCCACTACCACAAACCACCTGCCCATTTCCCTTTTTTCTCCTCCAGTGAGCCTCCTGTCAGCTGTGAAAGTTGGTGATAATTAACTGACTGACTGCCTGGGAGCCAGAGATCTCTCCTCTCGTTACCTATCCAAGGGCTCTGCCTCCATGGACGACTAGAGCTGTCCACTGCTCTGGATGCTGGCCTGAGGCAGGCAGTGGGTAGCCAGCAGAGGGGACAGGCACATGGTCTGCCAGCTCTGGCCTCCCCTATGGCCACAGGGACACTGCTGGGACAGCTGCAGGTGGGCTGGGATGGCTGTGGAGCAGAGCCCAGGCCAAGCCAAGCTCCTACAGATGATGGTCATTCCCCATCCCCTCTTCCCACCACCTGCAGTGAGAGGTGACAAAGATGATTAAACCCCAGCCTTGAGGGCAGGGAAAGTGTGCTCAGAGCAGTCCTTTCCCCTCCAGATGGAGTAACAGCCCTCAGGGGACAGGGAGAGCACTGGAGAGGGGACAGCTCAGAGCAGCAGACTGCCTGGGAGAGGAGGCCCAAGGACAGCATGCAGGTCAGAGCTCAGCTTTCACGGCTACAGCAAGCACTTGCTGATGAGAAGAGTTTGTGTCTGCTGCCTTCCCAGCCAGGCTCAGGGCTGGGGAACCAGGCAGGTGAGCAGTCCTGGTTCAGAGATGTGCTGGAAGGAGCCCTTGCTGTGCTGAGCAGCTTTCTGTGCCCTGCAGCCACTGCAGGCTCCCGTTCCCAAGTGCTCTGTGCAGAGGGATGGTTCTGGCTGGAAACCACCCCCAGGCTCCTGCTGCTGCCAAACCACTTCCTCGAGTTCTTTCACACGTCAGAAGTTCCAGCAAAGTGCTGGCTACTGCTCTGCATGGGAAGCTCTCAAAATGTGGCTCAGAACAGGGACCTGCATTTCTAACTGTTTTTCTGTTAGAAAAGCAAGAGGAAAAGCAGTTTTTCTGTTGGAGACCAGGCTGAGAGGAGCTGTAACAAGCCAAGAGATCCCTGCTATGTCCACCAAGATGTAACCAAAGGAAAAAAAATGGTGCTGGGAGCTGAAATTTCTGATCCATGCACCTAAAAAGCCCACATGTTCTAGTTAGGGAAATAACAAAAAGTCACCCAATACTCACATTTACTGATGTTTTCTATGTCTCCCTGTTCAGTGATGATGTTCAGGAGCCCCTCCATTAGCAGCAGAGCCTTGTGGTACCTCTGTGCACAGTCCTCTCTGTGGTGGAACATCTCATCCAGGGCTGCAGACTGCACCTGAGGGCAACAACCCAGTGCCAAGAGCTTATTCCCAGAGCAGACCCAGCTTTCCCAGCACAGTCCCTCAGCTGCGTGGACACCCTCCTTGCCCACCCTCCAGAGGGGAGCATCATGAGGGGAACCAGCTGCTAAGGCCACCAGCAGGAACCATTAATGCCCAACACTGCGCTGTGCTATCCCCAGTCCCAGGCACTGTGGGGTTTTACCATTTGCACAGCATAGCTGAAGATGAGCTTCTCTGCAGTGATGCTGTTGATCCGATCCATGAGCTTCTGTTTGTCCAAGAAGAACCTCTGCAGTCTCACGTTGAGGCAGTGGCAGGAGGATACACTGGATTTGTAAAGCTCATTTAGCTTCTTCACAACTACAGTAAAAGATAGAAATACTTTAGAAAGAAATGGTTTTTACCCACAATTCTCCCTGTGCCTCCCAATTCCCATGTGCAGGACCCCAAAGGATTAACCTGGAGACAACAGGGTTCTGTTAAAGCCAAGAGACTGGCAGGAAAACCCTGCACCAAAAGGGTTTTTTCCCTTTCCTCTGTCACCTTCAGTTATAAGCCTGCACATGGCAACTCCTACACAAGTCTGGTTCACCTGAGGCTGGGTCTACTTTTGTTTCCCCCAGCAGTCAGAGGCAGGAGCAGTTTGCTCTGTACAGGATGTCTCACACACCAGCAGCAGATTCAGAGCTTCTGCTGCTTGTTGGGTGCTGTGAAGGGTGCATGGCTCACACGTGGCAGCTCCTGGAGTGTGGATCAGCAGCACTGACTAAGCAAGGGAATCTCTCCTGGGACTCTGCTGTCCCACTAAGAAAGGACACAGATGCCTGTGAAAGGCCACCTCCTCTCCTGAAGCACGGCAGCTCGTGCGGGAAGGTCACGGAATAGGGAATCAGGAATCAAATATGACTCTGAGTGATTAAATAACAATCCACAACTGCAAGGGATGCCACAGGCTGAGTCTCCCTAGCTACATGGCATGATCTATACAGAGTACTGAACACAAACTCCCACCAGCATCTGATGAGTACTAACTCCTACACACACATTTGAAAATCCCCATGCTGCATGCAACAAAGACAAGCCAGCCTTGCCCAATTCCCACACATTGAAGGAAAAACAACACTACAAATCTAGAAGCTGCAATCTGCTCTGAAAAGAAGTGATTTATTTGGGTTATGACAACTTTCCTGTTAGCCTGAACTTGTGAAAGATGTGTAGCTAAATCTGGTGTATTTTGCTCCACACTGCCTGCTACAACATATGTGTGCAATTCGTATTTAACTTCCATTTTTTTACACCCCATCCCAAGGCAGCACTTTGCAAAGACAAAGCTCTTGGGGTAGGTGGCTGGTGGGTCAAGTATTTCAAGTGCTTCCAAAAGCTCCCTCAAAATTTTTTTTTCTAATCACTGACTCATAGTCAGCTCTCATCACAGCCAGTCAGATGCAAATGAAAAGCTGTAACACCAGCAAAGAAATTACTCTGGCATTACCAGTACTTCACTTCCTGTGTTTTTGTTTCACTTGAAAAATCATCACTGCCAGGACAAGTCCCTATTTGCTGAGTAAGCACTTCCTAGGACATGCACTGTGTAATTAAGCTGGGCTTACATCAAGTACACATTAGCACCTAAGACAGAGACATACAAAGAATCAGATAAGATACATCCCCCCCCTTACAATTAGTGCTGAAGAGTCTCACAGGAGCACGACAATAGCTCTGAGCCATAAGGCCAGTGTGAACAGAGGAACTCAGTGTGAATAAAGATCCAGCTGCACAAGGGGACAATCACAAATGAGCCCCACCATCCTGGTGGGGTTCACACTCACTCCAACCCCTCCATACCCTCTGTGACACTTCTAATAGTTCCATTCCAGGTGAGCCCTTTGCCCCATGAGTGCAACAGCCCCTTACCTTGCTTGACAGTGGAGGAGAGGCACAGCTTGCCAGCTTTGATCTGCTCTATGGCCATCTGCAGCCCTGAGGACAGAAGTTCTGCCACTTTCAGGTACAGCACGAGCTGCTCTGCATAGCTGCAAAGAAGGCAGACAGACCAGTGTGACAGCAGCTCCATGTCCCCAAGGACTGTGGGTACAAAAGGATGTGTGGGGTGGAAGGCAGTGACAGAAGCCCTGGGAGAGGAGCAGCTCTGCCAGTCCTTACCTCCACTCCCGGCTCAGGAGGCTGATCTGGTCGGCCACCACGCTCTCCTGGAGCTGGTACTCAGATGTCACCGAGCTGCCCATGTCACTGGAGCTGCCCTTCAGAGCAGCGATCTCCATCACGTAGTGCACGAAGGCCAGCGTGAAGCGCAGGCTGCGCAGGATGTCCGTGTGCTCTTGCTGTGGAAGGGATGCCAAGGGGGGGTTACAGGGAAAGCTGCTCACCAGAGCTGTGCCAGCAACCCACTCCAGCTACAGAAAGAACACCTCACCCCCAGACCCCCTTACACCTCTGCTTTGGGGCAAGCTCAGCCTGGAGCCTGCACCGGTTCCTCTTCCAGAGTAACAGCAGCAAACATCCCAGGCTAGAAATTTCTAGACAGCTCCCTGGAGAAGCTGGTGAGGCTTACTCTAAAATTACAAGCTCCCTTCCCAAGGAGCATCCCAGCTCTGTGGGATTCTTTCAGAAGTTAGCCAGGAAGGGGGAGAGACCATCTGCACCATAAGCCCAGCTCTTGTTCCCACTACAGCAATGCCAATGTGGATTTCATGAGAGTGAAAACCTCCTACACAACAAAAAACTGCCAATGAAGTGTCTCCCACCCTACATCCCAGCCTTCATCCCCTCCCAGTTCAGTGCAGTGAGCCTCGGGTGAGGATCTTTGAGGAGACAGCAAGGACAATCTTTTATCTGCAGCTCCTGCCCAGCTGCTGAGGGAAGTGCTCACACCAAATGCTGTGGTCATTTCAGAGTAGTTTTTCCTCTGCTATTACAGATCAAAGGGGATTATCCCATTTCTGGGAAGCTGCATTGCTTAAGTCACTGCAACCAGTTCTGGGAAGTTAGTATTTGTGGAAAAACTGAATGCCTGTGGGTCTGCAAAGTGAACTGCTGCCTGGGTCAGATGCCAACTTCATTGTTTATACTCTCTCATTGTTGAGAAGTGGGTAACCTGGTCTTCAAAGATTCACTGTCTCAGTGCTCTCAAAGGGGGTAAGGATGTTTCCTACATGAATTTACCAGGATACCCCCATGCTCAAGATCTGAGAGCTGCTTTCTTTCCTTCACTGGCTCAGGCACTGGGCTGCTTAGGCAGCTTTGACTATCTGGAACACAAATCTCTCCCTCTCACCACCTTGCTACCTGGACAGTCCAGTATGGTGAGGAAGTGTTATCTCCATCTTCCTCAATTTTCTTTAAAAGCAGAGGAGGAACTTGGAGATGAAGTAATTACCAAGTCATACAA
Organism: Hypocryptadius cinnamomeus; assembly: GCA_013400635.1. Lineage (NCBI taxonomy): Eukaryota > Metazoa > Chordata > Aves > Passeriformes > Zosteropidae > Hypocryptadius > Hypocryptadius cinnamomeus. The sequence continues at coordinate 137,160 of VYZP01071144.1, forward strand.
GAAGTTTGTGGCAAAGCAGGAAGCTGCTGAGATCTTGCAGGTCTCAGCCTCTTATCTCTAACCCACAGGCAGTCCTTCCTCTGTCTACAGTCAGCTTCTGTTAACTGTGCTAGCATTTACGGCCTCATTTGCCATCACAAGTCTTCTGTGGCCATCTCTGTATTGTGTTTTTAGAGCACTGCAAAAGAAACTAAACCCCAGCCTCCAGTATGCCTTGTCTGCACCTAAAGAAACTTTCACAAAAGACAGAAGAACCACCCATCCAAATGCAACAGCGCTGCTCAAGATAAACAAGGGCATCTAAACAGTTAGACTTCAGTGCCCTGAAAGATGAGCAGAAACCAGAAAACCTGCCAGGTTTGCATTCTGGCCAACTCCACAGAGCACAAAAGGGTCTTGAAATCTGCTGTAAAGGTTTTGTGACATGCAAACAGATTACTGTGCTCAGCAGAAATGACAATTGAAGCCAAATGACTCATTACAGCCAGAGAAGCTGAGTGCTATTCCAAGATCAACTGATACATCCTTAGGACACTTCTCTTCAGACCAGCAGCTGAAGTGGTGGCAGTTGGCAGGGCCCCAAACTTCTGTCACCCCACCCAGGTAGGATGCTCAGTTAAATTGACTGCTATTGTGATCACATCATTGCTGGAAGCCTTTGCCCTGTGGCTTTACAGGTAATGAAGCCAACAAATGCAATCCCATGCAGAACTGACAGAAAAAATGAGCTCAACAAAATCTCAAGAAGAGCAAACCCACATCCTTAGAACAATGTGTGCATATCTCTCTTTGTATCTTGGGGTTTTCAGCAACACTAGCAAGTGTCAGACACAAAGAGCCTTCTCCAGTCCCAGACAGCCCAAGGAGGTATCACAAGCAGAGCCAAAAGTGTGACTGAATCTGCCTCCCACCTCCACTGCAAATGGGCAGCCTGACCTACATTTCAAATATATCTCAGCTATAACAGCATTTGCTCTGCTTCAGCCTGCAGAGAAGGGAAGCCTGGCAGCCTTTCAGCTCCACAATCTGGTTCAGCTCTTCTGGTGCAGAACACGGCGTCCCCCCGCCCCCAGCAGGAACAGAAGTGTCAGGTTTACTTTGTTTTCAGATCCTTTCAGCAGAGACCGTATCACTGCTGACTCCCCAGGTGCACCAGGCAGCACCTGACACACTGAGCTACTCATGTTCTCAGGTCAGCCAGTACTAATGCTGAGCCTTCTAAAAAAGGAGAGCCCCAAAGCAGGCAGGCTGGCTTCAGAGGCCCTTAATACAGAATGCACTGGATAACTGATCTTCCAAGCTGCAATTTCAACTTTGGGAATGGGGAATTTTAACCCCATTCATGGGCTGTTACATGGACTAAAGGGCTTGGAGCTAAATATACCCTGGGCTTTGTCAACACTTCACTGGCCTTGCGCTCTTGGAACTTGCTGTATTGTTTTCTCCACCTTTGGAAGCAAAACATGGATCTGCTTTACTTTCATCCCCCTGTCCTTTGCCCCTGGGCCATACCATACCCACCTCCATGAGTGTCTCTTCGGGCAGCTCTGGTGCCTCAAATGTGACAGCACCTTCCAGGTTGGCAGTGATGGGATCAGCAAAAGTGTACCGGAGACTCGAGGGGCCCTCCAGAGCCTCCCCAGCAGCTCCCACTGCCAAGTGCCTCCCACTGAAGGAGCCTCCAGAACTGAGAGAGCTGGAAGACCCCACTGTGAAGAAAAACAGACAAAGGAATTAACTGGAGGTATTAATAGCAGGTCAGGTAGACATTCCTCATGCAGAAGAGAGAATTCTGTAGGATTCAGGATCCTGGATCTGACAGGAGCCAGCAAGAGGTACTTGGGAGGAAGATGTAAGGACTCTGGATGCAGAACAACCACTCCCCACCATAAGCTCCTCGGTGACTCAGACCAGCTGACAAGCTCAGGCAGATTTAAGAATGATGATCATTTACAGAGACAATTCAGAAGAAATTATTTTCCTTTTTTTTTGGCTAAACCCTTTCTGAATCCTGCCACAATATCTTGGCCTGATCTTTATCATACACTGTCATAGCCAACTTCCCCATCATGGAGCAGCACAGTCTGAACCCTGGCTCCCTGCCTTTTTGCTATTACTGTCACTGAATGAGCACTCTGAGAAGTGATGGTTCTAAAACATCCTGTATGCAAGCCAGGAGAGTCTTCCATTAAATGCCCTGCACTTTTGCTTTCCCCTCTTTATAAATAAGAGGCTGGGCAGAGAATGAGTGACCAGCTGAGTCAAGATCCTAATCCCAGGGTTCTGGAGACCCTGTAGGTGTCCATCAGACAATTCCCTCACCATCAACTTTTCCCATTCTTGACCACCGAATCCACCCTAGGAGCACAAAGAAGATTTTGTTTCACAACACATTCACACTTCCAGAGGCTTTCCTACCCTGGCACACTGCCACAGAGGGAAATATTCTGTCTGATGGGGGATGCCAATACCAGCTCAAACACTCTGCTAATTCTGCCCAGGTGGTATTCTCCACTGTCACTGGTCCTTTGGAGGAAGATGTTTCTCTTCTAACCACAGGTTTAATTGACTGACCTACCCTGCCTTCAAAAGGTTCAGTAATATAATAATGCACAGTTGATCTGCAGAGAGGCACAGCCTCTTTTTCTCCCAAAAGCTCTCTCCATGTTGGCAGCAATGCTTCAAAGCCAAGAGGATCATCAAAGACAGACCAAGTATTTCCAATTCCCTCAGAGACAGGAGAGGAGAGGACCTACATCACATTCTGGATGCCCTGTAATTCCAAGAGGCTGTTTGCAGAAATTGTCAGGATGATTCACAGAAAGGCTCTGCCTTTAGTACTGTCCTTACTCATGGCTTGTCCAAGCACTTGAGGTGAAAAGTTTCAGCCTGCAAATTTCCCCTTTCCACCATTAACTTTGTGCATTAACTATAACATGAGGAGTTCCTGCACAAGCCTAATAAACAAAGCTTGTCCTGCAGCATTGCTTTGGTCACCCTGACCTAACACTGTGTGTGTGCTGCAGGTTCACTTCCAACAGCCTCCTATCCCAGGCCTCCCATCTGACATCCTGACTGTTGGGCAGACCCTTGAGCATCTGAGTATCAACCTGCTAAAATCTGGTGCTTGGACCTGCTTCCAGACTGCGGTTATCCCTGAAAAGCAACACAGGAAGTCAGAATCCTCTATCCATCACATTGCAATAGCAGCTGGAGGCTGTAGCCAGGACAGTAACCCTACTGTGCTACAGGCCCCTCACACAGTTTTTAAGAGTCTTAAAGCTCACTCTCCAAATAAATGAGACAAAGAAAGAATTGTGGTTCCAATCTGCCATGCAATCAAAGACAGGAGTGGTTTTAGTTAGGATGGAAATGCAAGTTGTACACAGGAACTAAGCCCACATGTACCCCACCCCAGTCAAGCAGCTTATTCATGGTCACATCCAAACTTCCCCTGCAGTAACAGACGACAACAGAGTCAAGTACATTCAGATGAGGAACAGACAAGACAAAAAGCCAAACAAGCCAAATATGCAAATCAAAATGTCTCAAAATATTTTCTTAATCTGAACATATACTCCAGCTCCCAGACACTCTATCCCAAAAGGGTCAACCACCACAGCCTCAACTGCTGGCTGACAAGGCCAGAGCACTGGTGTCTTACAAGAAGTATCTGCCAAGCAGGAGTGCATCTCCCCAACTCCTACCTAAGCAGCTCAGAGCAAAAGCAACACCTCTAACAGTTTTGCACACAGAGCCCTCCTGGCCCTTTCCCAACAGTCCTTGTGCACTGAAATTGCTGGGCACAGATAGTCACACTCATCTTTTATAGCTCATCCAAAACCCACAGGGAGAACAATCAGAACACAACACAATCTTTACATTTGTTGACCTCTCAGCAACAGTGGTTCTGTGAACAGCTGCAGCACTATTCCTGAAGCAGAGAGCAATAAAGTAAAAGTTTGCCTGTCTCTTACAGTACTGGAAAGCCACTCTCTGGCACTAATGCCAGTGCAAACAGTTAGCAGCAACAACTGGGGTTGGCAGGAGCCAGCACTAGAACATCAAAGGTGCTGAGACCAGCTAAGCTCTTACAGATTGCTCTGAGCAGCCTTCTGCCATCACCAGTGCCCTGCAGCAAGGAATGCAACACATCTCTCTGCCCCAGGCATTCCCACTGGAACAGGCAGGTAGGTATCAGCCCTTTACCTGAAAACATCCTGGTCCTCGTGGTCTGTGGGGGGGTTGTTCCACTGGGAGGGGATCCGACAGTAAAAATCACTGGGGATGGGCTGGCAGAGCCCCCAGCCCGGGCACCAGAGTGCAGGGTCCCTCCGTAAGCACCTGAGGGAGCTGGGGAGACAGTTGAAAGGTGCAGACCGGCATTACAGGAAGGTTACTCAGAGCACGGGTGCCCCGCCCAGCGGGTGTGTTCCTGCAGACTCTCCTGGCACACACTGGGTACCAGCACAGGCCAGTGAGGCACCCCCAGCACCAGGGGCCCCAGGACAGAGCCTGGGCAGCGCCAGCCACTGCTGCAGCTGCTCTCCCTCCTCGCTGCCTGGCCTGCACGCCCAGAACACCCACCCCTGCAGAGCCATTCACACTCCAGCCGCCTGGCACCGAGCCACCACTGCCACAGGTTATCACACTCAGAAGGGGCCAAAAGAGGAAGCCCTGCCTACAAAAATAACACCACTATCCAGCAGTTACACAGCACACACAGCCCACAGAGCAGGGGAAAGCAAACACCACTGCACTCCTCACACACGGCGCTTCCTGTGCCAAGAGCCACCGGCAAAGCAGCCTCCCGTCTGCAGGAGGGGTGCAGGCAAACCCCAGCCCAGGACATCCTGCCAGATCTGCCTGGCCTCCCCACCTACCTGCAATTTCCATTGGCTTCTCATTGTTCAGGCTGTCGCTGCTGCCAGCTTCCGAGATCTGTGCCCCAAAGGCTGCCTTCAGGAGCAGGTCAGTGAGCCTGCCTGTGCTCAGAGATCTAAAAACAGTACATACAACATGATGCTGAAAGTCAACAGGTGCCAGATGTCAGCTAACTTCACTTCTTTGTGCTATTCCTGGTCCACAGCCACTTAACACTACACAGTAAACAGTCTGGAGCTGAAAAAACCACTCTTTCAACAGAGCATCTCAAGCACCTGCTGCTACTTGTAGAAAGCACAAAACTATCATGACCAGCTGCAGTAATGCAAGTCCTTACTATGTTAATGCAACACAATTTGTTTTTGTTGAAAAGAATGAAAATTAGTGTCAGAGGACTCCTCCAGAACACTGGGGAAAGCTGCAGTGTGCAGAGAGGCATGTAAGAAAAACTTCACAGCACCACCTGAGTGACCTTCTATCCTGCAATGCTCATGACAGCCAGCACGTGGCTTTCCAACAGATCTCTCTTCTGAAGATCTGTGCCACTGTTTGATGGAGGAGGAACACCCAGAACAGCTTGTCCTCCATGACAGGCCCCACAGAGAGCAATTGCTTGTCTGGTAACAAAGTCCTGCATCCCCACTTGATGAAACTCTGCACACTAAACATGGTGTGAAGCTGCAGATAATCTTTAATTTTAAAAAATACAGGCCATGGCCTTTCCCTTTAGAGGAAGACTTAAAGTCTGCACCATACCTGTTTGCAATCCAAAGGGGCTAGCAGATAACTACACAATGTTTACAGATGCCTCACTACAACTTCAGCATCAGCTGGGGTTTGAAATTTGCCCCATCTGTCCTGTACTGAGGAGTGAAGCAGACTGCAGCTCACCTGCCCTTGATCTCTTCCACAGGCCTCAATCCCAACCCAGTTTGCTGGCAGTGGAAATGACCCATCTCCTTCAGATCTGGCAAGGTCTTGTTCCGGGTCGGAGTCATCATGACCCCCTGATGGGCCAACAGGGTGAGGAGATTCTGGGAACTCGGGGTTTTGGGAAACTCAAATGGGGACACAGCCTAAGAAGAATAGAAAGAACAGAGATCTGTATTTAAAATGAAGGAGGAAGGTTCCTCTTGGCTCCCATTTGTTTATCAAAATTAAACTGTTTAACAACCTCTCTGAAATAAGGGTAGAAATCCCACCCTGAACAGTCACTTGCCCCTAATCCCAGAAAGGCTAAAATGAAAGGACAACAAACTGCTGAGAATTTTGCAAGCAGAGGAAATGCTGCCACAGTGCCTGCTCCCCATGAGGCACAGGGCTGTCACTGCTGGGGATTCCTGCTGGACACATGCCTGTGTCACAGCTGGGTCACCATGTCCCTACCAGCCAGTCACTCCGGCCACTGGGGCAGCTCCTTCCCCTGCTCGCTCCCAAGCCCAGGCTCTGCTGAGCTGCTGAGTGCTGCTGCCAGGGCAGAGCTGCCCACGGGAAGTAGGACACCACCCCATTTCACACAGATCACTGCACAGCCCTCACAGGATAGGAGCAAGTGCTGATAAATCCAGGTCAGAGTTATCCTGATCCTGCAGCAGCTCATCCCCAAATCACCCAGAAGATCAAGCTGTGAGAGGCCCAAAAGCAGACTCCTGGGCACACCTTTGTAGGGGAGCCCATTATTGTTGGCAAAGGGCTTCTCTGCATGAACTCGGAGAGCTTTGGTGAGGATCGGAGCTGCCGGCAGTGCTGCAAGCCATGGATCTGCAGAGGCTGGCTGACTGGGGTATGACCAAAGTGAGCAACAAGAGGATCAGAGTGCTGCTTGGTTATCTTCTGCCTGCAGGAATGCAAATCCGACAGGTTGGGAGCACTGTGGAGCCGGGAGCCCATCCCTCGAGGAGACTGCTCGGGTGCCAAGGAACCTGGAGGGCACAGAGTGACAAATCAGATCACTGCCTGGTCCTAACACAGAGACACAGCCTGATCCAGGATCTACAGCTCAAACAGCTGCACATCAAAACCTTCTATGGATAAGCATGGTACTGAGCAGAGCCACAGCACTGCCAGACCTGGTCATGTTTTGACTCTGTGGGAGGATGAGATATGAACAACAGGGAAATAAAAATGCAACTTCTTTCTTTCATTGCCACCCATTCAGAGACAAAAACCCCTGACTGTCAGAGCTCAGCAGCAAGGAAACTACACATCAAGCAGGCCTCTTGGCAGAGGAGGTGTTAGAGGTTTTGAGATGCTTTTCCTTCACTCAGTCCATTGGCTTCCAAGTCCCAAATTTGAGCTTTTGCGACACTGGGTCTGTCGGCACTGGAAAACGCTGGCTGACAGGATGCAAATGGAACAACCCCAGCTCCCACCAGCACACAGAGATCCTGGCTGGCCAAACATCCAGAGAAGCTGCTGAAGCAACCAACCCAACCTAGAATGCCCTGAGACTACAGTTCTGACTTTATCCATGGGAATAATGAAAGAAGGCAAGGACTGACGCACCGGCAGCAGGAACTCGGCTTCTCAGTTCTGCTCCAAGAGAAGATGGGATAACAGTCTGGCTGGGCTGCTCTGGGATTGTTCCAACTGTGAGGGAATGAAATAAAAAAGAAGTTAATTCAGTATTAAGTTTTCATAGGCAAGAACAGCACTATGCACCACCTATTTATAGAAAGATGCCAGTTATCTCTTCCATCTTCTCAGCCCTAGCTGTGTGGTGAAAAGATCATCGACTCCTGTAAAAGGAGGTAAAAAAAAACTCTGCCTGGTATTAGCTTAGCAAGTTTTAGTCTGACTTTGCAGTGCTATTAGTTCAGAGGAATTGAATATGAGTATTCTGTATTTCCCCATAAGCAGAGACTAATAAATACAGGATCAGAGACACCAGGGATATAGAACAGCTCATTATATCAGCCTGTTCTTTTACAGAAAACAGAAAATTGCATCCATTGCTCATTGGGGTTACTCTTGTCCCTTCCCACTTGAACTGCTTGTTAGCATCTAGATCAGGCTACCAGATATTCAGCCAAAACTTTTCAGTCTGGAAGTTCAAGCCCTTTCAAAGCTGGTCAGAAGTTTGCTTTGACAATAATTGGCTTACACTTGTTCTCACCCCAACCCGAGCCAGTAAAAAGATACTTTGCACTTACAGATGCCCTCTTCTGAGGGCAGCAAAATGTTTGATGCAGGCACCAAAGCAAAGCTTGCCTCTCCTGGGGCTAACAGGTATTTTTCCCTCCATTTTACTGAGGTCAAAACACTTGTCAAATTATCTGTGGAGAAGAACCACATGGGAACACAACAATCTGAACTCTCTACTACCTGGCAGCTACAGGTGGTCAAACCCCTCTCTTTACAGGAAAGAGGCAAATGATTTTATTAGGACAGCAATGTGCCAGCTGCCATCTTACCTTGTGGTGATGGCATAAACGGCTTGGCACCACCAAAGGAGAGCTTTTTAGTGCTGGGCATGGATCCATGCTCTCCAGGATAAGGAGGGGAAGCACCAGTTTTTGGAAAACCAAGAGGACTTGTACTGCTGGACCTCCGGACCGTACCAGACCTTACAGGAAACAAGAGCAGCACACAGGTCACTCCAGAGGCCAGGCCAGAAGAGGAAGGAGAACAGCATCACACAACACACACAGTTACTCCCACAAAAGCAGAGCTTCATGAGTATTTATCCTGGATCAAAATCCCACTGTTCTAGGACTACACCAAAACAGATTAAGATGATAATCCTTGTTCAAAAGAGTCTCAATTCAAATAAATGAAAAGAACAATCGAGGTTAGCTTAGCTGTAAACAGGACAGTCATTTTCCAGAGACACTTTGGATGCTTGCAGGTATCTACATCAATCCTGAACAAGACAGTTTCCTATCTTGCTATGTCCAAGATGTTTGTTGTAGGCAGTGTCTCTAGAATGCCCTGAGAGAGTTTTATTCAAGTGTGCCTCCTGTGCTGAGCAATTTGCCCTTCAGTCAGAGCAGCCTTTAGGCAGAAAGCTCTGTGCTCAATGCTGAGGTAAAGTGTGTCAAGGCACTGCTCTGCAGCAGAGCTTGGACTCAAATCAGGAGCAAAACACAACAGTGTGTGGATGTCAGATCTGAAACACCTCACAGCTACCCAGAGGAATTTGGGGTTTTGGGCTGGATAGTCAGAATTGCCTGTCTAAACACCTTAATAAACTCCCTGTGAAGGCTCAACTTAAGGAGTTAAAATTAATTTGTAAAGCCCACACATGCAGAAACCTTGAGTATTAGCCAGTACTAAAATGAAACAGAAGAGGAAACTAGTGGGAAAGTGAGTACATCCACACTATCAGTCTGGAGAGAGACAGGATTACTGCATATCAATTAATTATTTCTCAATATGTTAATCTTTTCACCATCATTAAGAACACACAACCTAAATTGCAATGCCATTCCTCCTTTGCAGGCTCCTTCACCAAGATTCCCATTACACTCCTCTATATGAAAACACAGTCTTTTCATCAAGTCCTTCATTCTATTCTCAATTTTAAAACATTTTTTCTCTTGTTACAAGAACATTAGTCTCAACCAGTAGGTGGTTTTCTGGACAGGAATCAATGACTGCTGAAAAAAACCCCTCCTTGCTTGAGCCACTGAAAAATGCTGTCACTAAGGTATCCTGCCTCCTCTGCCAGGGATGCTGCATTTAACTGTCCTCATGTATCTGAACAGCAGGAACAAAGGATGTGGGTTTCAGCAGTGCCAGGACTGGCAGAATCATCCTGATGAACTGTCAGTAAATCTACTCAACAACACTTCTAGGTGTATATTTCACTTTATGGCACATTTCAGAAAATAAATACATTTTAAAAAATAAATCTATTTCAGTAGTTGAGATAGTTGAGTAGTTGATCTGCTAAACTCCCTGCCCCTATTCAATGTGTTTTCATTCTGCACCCAAGTAAATCCATGCTATAATCACATGCTTGGAAAAAAGGAAATACTTGAAAATTTTAACCTAAAAATCACTTCTCTTCAGGTTGCTCCAGATTCAGAGGCTAATGCTCACCAAGTGCCCGGCCCTGAAGCAAAATGAATTTTCAAAAATAAAGGTGAGAAGATACCTAGATATTCAGTGGCAGAAGGTATTGCCCTGCCATGTTTTTAATTCTCCAGACCATGAGCCATGCAGAAGGCTGAATTTTATCTATCAGGAGCTTGCAGAAGAAATCCACCAGGTGACTGCTGCTGCTGGAAGATGTGGAATGTCAAACGCCACCCTGTGAGAGCCGGGGTAAGCCAGCAGAGGAGCAGGACAGGTGATGTGGCCAGAGGCACACACACCTAAGTAGCACCTCAGCAAGCCACACATCTGTCCACAACCACAGCAGTTACACGGGCACACAGCAGCCAGTCAGGTGACAGGGGGACATTTCTCAGCCACCAGAGTGCACGTCAAGGTTTGCAATCAAATGACTCAGCAAACACGACTCAGCACTCAGCACCAATGGCTGGTTTGACACACCTGATGGAAAAGTGGAATCACACACTAAATGCCTGGTGGAGTTTTCTCCTGCCATTCCTGAAGGGTGTCTACTGAACCTGCTGATTAGAGGAAGTGATGGCCAGAGATAAGTATGGCTTCCTGGGGCAGAACAAACATGACGCCAGAGATGCTGAGAAGATGCTAAAAGCAGCCTGTGAGTCACCCTGATTGGGCCCATTCCTCGAGTTCCTGTGCAGGGACATGCCAATCTCAGCATTACACAGAGGTGACTAAAAGGAGCAAAACATGGCAGTTTGCTCCCTGACTGCAGCTGTGGGCTGTGAACCTTAGCTCAGCAGCCCCTCACCAGCTCTGGGGTTGGCACAGCACCTTCTCCAGAGCTCTCTCTTGATACCTCACTGGGATAACCAGGACTCTTGTGAGGTCCAAAACCAACAGCATCCACAAGTTTTGCTGTCAAAAACATAAGGCACATAGGAAACATGACAGAGTTTACCACTAAACCTGCCACACACTTAAAAAAGTTAACATAAAGCAGTATTAAAGTTACAGTGGCACAGATCAAGCCTTCTGCTAATCCCTATCCTTGATCAGTATCAGCATATCGTGTCTCTACTTCTGGGTCCACTTCAAATAAGCCTCATCCTGACTTAGGCTGGCTGAAGCCCAAACTTAGGCTGATGTAGGTATTACCCTACTTTCGAAATCTAAACTTTAACTAATCACCAACACAACTCATCCTAGAAAGGACATGACACCTCCTAGATACTTCTATTTGAGTGCCCCTGTTGCACAAGATCCTTAAGATCCTGTGCTGGTCTCCTTCCCATCAGTCCATGACCTGGGCTGCTGCTGCCAGCTAGCAAACATATGTGAGAAGAGATAGAAGCCCTACATGTCTTGGATGTACCAGGCATTACCTCTGCACTCAGGTCAGCTGTCTGCTGCAGACTTGGCGTCAGGGTCTTCCTGACAGCCTTCAGAAAACATGCTCTGCCTCACGGGCTTAAATTGCTCATGATTTACTCAGTCCTGGCTGCATAACCACATTAATATGCAACTCGTGCACAACACATCATCTGTGGCATGACTGGCTACAGGAACCAATTAAGGTAAAGTCAGGTAGGTTCTGTAGCCCCATCCATTTTAGTTGTTTATCTCAAATTTTCCTTTTATAAAGGCATCTGCCAGATGGATGGTTCTCTCTGCCTGGACACTTGGATGCCCAATCCATAGCTGGCATGGGAAAAGCTGTCAGACTCAAAGTGGCTCAGCCTTCACTCTGAGCTGACAGAAGCCTTCTCAGATAAAAGCACACAGGCAAAATTGAACAGTGCTAACAAATAAATCTCAACACCACCACAAAAACACCCAAAAATACACCCCTAGAGAGAGGAGGAGAGCACTCCACACAGGGACATTTACAGAGGTACAGAAAGCCCAGTGTAAAGCAGTTTGTTCACAGACCCCCTGGTCCCAGCCCCAGCACTTACCGGGGAGAGGAGTATGGATTGGGAGACTGCAGGTTCTGCTCGATCCGGCGGTAGTTGTGGATCTGTGTGGGGACTGGGATGGGCACAGAGTGGCCGTACTTGCTGCTGGAAAACTGCCCTGGCCGGCTGTGGAAAGGAGACACAAGAGACAACCTCCTGTAAGGGCTGGGCCTTCCACCAGCTAATTGGAGATTTTATCTTCACGAAGCAACTGCACGCAGGGAGCGTCCCCTGGGCTGCTCTGGGGCTGTGGGTTTGCAGCATGAGGTGGTTCAAAGTCATATCAAAGGGAAGTGGCACCACACATCTCCTGAAAACAGGCACCTTTCCTCCAGCACCATTCCCACCCACAGCCTGATGTTCAAACGTACACCCAAGCACACCACTCCCTCCAGGAAAACCAGAGCCCTGCTATTTCAGGCCATGGCTGGCCCAGTTTCCAACAGCTCAGATCCACAGCCAAGCCGACAGAGATGAGCAGGGGCTAAACATCCCTGGCTCACAAAGGACACCAGCACAGACTTTGCTGACAAAGCTGCTTGTGACTGACTCATGCACAGCACTGCTGCAGCCATGGCATCCCCATGGACGTCTCACACCACGAAGGGAATGCAGTGATGTAGATCAGAGTATTGGCAGGTTAACTACAGGGCGGAGAAGGCAACTCAGGAGAAAATAAATCTGAGGGACAGGAGCTGGTATCTATATACCCATCAAGGACAAGATAGAATACCACACACACAAAATGGAACAAGTCCATTCTGCAAATTTCAGGCTCCTTACATCCAAGCAGGCTAATTGGCTCATGCCTGATACCTGTTCCCCCAGGTTACTCTTGGCTTGTCCACCAGGCTACAGTCAAACCATGCTGTACAAAACCCATGCAAATACCACATTTAACTAAGCAGCTGCCTAGAGTCTTTTCCCAAAGGCCCCAGAATTCTGGGATTAATTGCCATGGCAAAGGTATTTACAACTGCCAACACCAATTGCAGGGATATTGAACAATTACAGGAAGATCTTATTGATAATGAAGGCTTCTGCAGTCTCCCTCGCTGTCAAACGAGGACATGCACCGGGGTCTGCCCCTGACAAGATGGAAGCATCACTCCTTGGAGTCTAGCACGTGGAATGGAAATGTTCTACATGACATGAAAGGACATACTTAATCCAGCAAGAACACACATGTATTCAGGGGAAGAAAGAAGAGTTTGTGACTTATTTGGTAGTTCAAAGCATCCCATTACCAGAATTTCTGTTTTGAGGAAGGTCATAGCATTCTGTGGTTTATGGTGACAGCACTGAACAAAGGTGATCTGCAGTAAAGTGTCCACAGATCCCCACACAGTGCATGTGAAGACACTTCTCCACCACAGGAGAGCCAAATAGCTGGAAGAGATCTTTCATCAAGGCTGAATGATCAAATGATTCTGATATTTTCATTCCTCTCTCAACTTTTTAAAGTTCCATATATTCTTCCTTGTGTGCACTTATTTCTTCCACCAAGAAAACAGACTCTTAATTTCCCATTGGTCTTCAAAAGGCAGCATGGATGCCTTGATTCTCCACTGACACACACACAAAAAAAGGCATATTCAAGGTTTCCAGTAGCTCAGCAAAAAGGTGAGGCTTTGATGTATGTGCCTTCCATGAATACAAAACATGGTATTGTGACAGACATGAACAAAACAAAGCTTTAGCAAGAAATCTGAAGGTTCACGTGAAACCTTGTGCTCACTTTGAACATTTCAAATGCTATCTTTTCTATCTGGTCAAAATTCTTTATCAGAAAAGAAGTTCTTGGGTAAAAGGATCTTCCCTCTTCCCAAGAGTTATATCAAGTCCTTATTTCCTTCACATGGTGCAAGTTGCAAAGGAAATTATCCAAATGGGGTGACATACACTAAACCTGCTAAATGGCCTCAAGCCCTAAAGAATGCAATTGGCCATAAACCTGCAAAGTCCAAGAGATAAAGCTGGGACAGGGAGTTAACTACTTGGCAGTAATTAAAAGCTCTTTGAAAACAGTATTAAATCTAGTGCTGTGGGGTACATTCAAGGAATTACCTTTCATTAGACTTACTAAGCATCCTCAAGGAAGTGTTTAAAAAAAAGGATCAATTATTGGCATGTTTTAATTCTGCCCAGTTCTTAATCTCTTAATTAAGAGCAAGGAGAGTTGTCAGTGTACCACAACATCCTGTGGAAAACCCACTGCTGGCCACTCTGAAACAGCCATTGCTTTCTGTCCCAGATGGACTGCAGCCAGCATTGCTTGCTAGCCTGAAGCCACACAGAAGGGAGAATGCTGCTTCCAAGTGAGCAGGCAGAGGGAAAACCAGGAGTCCTCTGCACCAGTGGAACCAAGTGCTGAACCAACAGGTTCCCTCAACAGGGAAGGGCACTGAAACCCAGTGCACACCTGGGTGTGCAGAGGGGCACACCTGGGTGGCACCAGCTCTGAGCACTTTCAGGGGACAGACCAAAGAGCATGCTTTATCCCCTGGACTCAGAGTGACTGCTCCAATCTTTCATTACTGATGTCTTACTCCCCATCCCAAACAGCACAGAAATGAGCTTTTCAGTGTTACTTCAAAGCAGACAGAAAAGTGGGAAGTAGCACTAGAGGGTTTGGCATCTGCTCCACAGAAGCTGCTGGGAAGGAGTAGGAAAGACAGTGAGAGTGGAAACATGGTTAGATCAAAGCCTCTGGCATTGACTGGCCACCCTGGGATCCACTAGAAAATGATGAGGCCAGTTTGGTGAACAGTGAGAAGTGGGCAGCATTTGTGGTCAAGTTCCCTGAATTTTTCCTCACTGCTGCCCAGAAGCAAGGCCAAATCCTTTAATAGAGACTGATCTCCAGAATGCAAAGGAATCAGTTAAGGAATAAGCTGTTAAAAAGCTTAGCAGGCCATGGCATAAGAAGCCTCATGCAATTAAACTCCACACTGTGGTACACGCTTGCCAATTAATCTGATCACGTCAGTGAGGCTCTGAGCTATATTATTCTCTCTTAAATTTGTATGCTTTGAGGCTATGTTTTGTCATTTTCTGGGCTCTGTTCATGACAAATGTGTTCAACACACAGCCTGGGACTATATTTTCTTCTTAAAAAAGATTTTAGGGTCATCCATCTCCCAGTGTGAAATCCCCTTAAACCATCCTCCCCTGACAGGTGCCATATTGAGAGAACAGAAGATGAAAGCTGTCCTGCTTCTCCAGCAGGCAAGAACAAGATGGGAAGCAACACAAGCAGTTCCCTGCAAGCTAAGCACATACCCTAAAGCTTCAGGGCCCAGAGTCAAGGGGATCACCTTCCAAAGACCATTAACACCTTCACAACACAAAAGTGTCTGGCCCCACTGGCCAGCTGGTACTGTTACATGTGGGCAGCTGTCACCTACAACACTTATAAAGGCCAAAACTGAGTTTAGAGCAACTGGTTTAGTTGGAACGAAACCCATGTCCACGCCTGTTTGCACATGCACCTCCTACTCCTGCATCCCCCATTAGTAAACAAGGTCCAGTATCAGCATTACTTTCTAAAGACACAGCACAAGGAGCTTTTCAACAAACCACAAACAACTAAGCAGGCCCTCATCTGTCCTTCCACAGCAAGGGGAGATGAGCAACACTCCCCCACACTTGTCCAGTAAACTAGAATTAGAGACAAGGGTCTTTAGCTGGAATTCTCCCCAGCTCTGAGGGCTGGGCACTGGGGGAACGTGCCAGTGGAATACATTTACCTTCTGCTTGAGAACAATCCCTGCCCCCTCAGGGAACAGAGTTAATTCCAGCTCTCCTGTGTTCTCTCCTAGCCCCTCCTGAGAGCCAGAAGAGGGAGAGACAGGCTCAGTAGTTGGGACTGATCAGTGCCCAAGGCTGGGGAGTTTCTCCTGGGTGTTTCTTGGTACCCATTAATTAAGAGGAGAGATGTGGATCTTGCCCAGCACACCAACAGCAGTAAAATCCCCCCTGGAAGTCAATGGCAGTTGGATGATTCACTGTTGCACAGACACCACCAAACAGCTTTTCTTACCCAGATGGGCTTGGAGAACTGCTGTATGGGGGTGATGGAGATGGTGTCCTCCCCTGGCTTTCCAAGCCTGCTGAAGTCACCAGGGAACTCCTGAGGAAAACAGAAAGAACTCAGCTGTCAGAGCCTGGGAACCAACCCTGTTTCCCTCCTGCAAAGCACAGCAACAGAGCTCTGTCTGCCCAGCACCTCGTCAGTGGGAGCTCTGGGCACTGTCATCCTGCTCCCACCACATGAAACTGAAAATGGTCAGAACTAGGCAGGTGACAGACATCCCTGAAAAAAAGGCTGATAATTCAGGAACATCTTCCCTCCTATCCACCAGAACCACACAGTCCCAAACACCCAGCAGGCTCCAGTGGCTGGACAATTTCAGGGGCCTTGGTGGTCTTACCCACTGTACATCAGGCTGTCCTGGATTGGTTTCCCTCCTGCAGCCTCAGCAGCTAAATCACCTGAGGAACAAGGAAGTGCAGAAATAAGTTAATTCAAGATAATTTTCTTAAAAACCTTTATACATTCATAGCAATTGAGATTTCGTGTAGAATTTCCTGCTCCTCCAAGCCCTGTTGAGTTGTTCCTGAAGTCAGTGTTTTGCAAACCACACATGGGCTGAAGCTGAAGTTCATGGTGGATGCTGCTAATCCTTACACCCTGAAGTTTTGGAAAATTCAGGCTGAAAGCAAGCTCTCTTGGAAGGGGGCTTGACAATCCTGACAATCATTTGAGGCAACAGGTCCATGTCCACTTAGTACAAGTCACTGGCTGCTGTGTAAAAGTGGTACCAGATCCTCAGAGTGCTTTGGAACATCCCTGTCCTCTGTGGCAAAAATCCAGGGCAGCCAAATGAGCTGGCAGCTGGATACACAACAAACATCTGAACACTGGGAACACGACCAGCACCAGGCAAGCATGTACTGCTCCCACCACTGATTCCAGGGAAAACATAAGCTCCTCCTTAGCATAAGGATTGCAGAGATCTTCCAGAGATTACTCTACCCCTCCAAATTCCTGTTTTAATAGAAGTGGTGCAACTGTGAAAGGAGGAATCTCAGCATTTATCACCAAGTTCCAACTCAGCAAAGCATCACACACATGGGCAGGGTTGAACAATGTCCTTCTGCTGGTTAAGTAAGGATTTGTGCATGGATATACTAAGGCATGTGGCTGAACTGTGGCCTGGTTCTAGGTACATCTGTATTTTCAAGCAAGTCTTATCACAGTATAAACACATAAAGGTCATAAAATGAAATTTAGAGCATTTGAGGAAAAAAACAACATATTTTAGTTTTTCTTGGGGATTTTTGTAAAATCCAGCTTGCTGGCTGAAATCCTGTCTTGGACTGTGATGCTGAGTGAAACTGAAGACAGGATAACAAGGTAAAAGCTTCTGTGAGAGAGACTTTTCCCTGTGAGCCTATTTATCTTCTTTTCCAGTTGGACTTCCAGGTTCAATCTCTTATTGAGGCCCTCAAGTAATCTTTACTCTCAAATCCTGTCTTTAAAGGTAATTACAAAACATCCTATGAAACTAGCCAGTGAGCCAGATGTCTCTGCCAGCTTGAAAACAAAACCACTCCTATTATTCAGTCCAAACAGACAAGTTTAATCACTTTTTCAACTTTTCAATATCCATCCTTAACATCCACAACCCCCTCTGCTCAGAACATCTGCATTTTCAGAAACCACCTTACTTGAGAACTGTGCTGGGACCATGACAAAGTCATCTGTGTCACAGGAGGAATTCTTGCTGCTGCTCCCTGCAGAGTCCTTGGATCCGTGCAGAAACCCGGGAGAATCCTGGGTAGGAGATGCCAGTGCCTTCTCCTGCAGCTGCTGCTGCATCTCTCCAAGGGACTGCTAATTCAAGAAGAAAACAAACACTGCCCTCAGCACAGCTACTTCATCATTCTGCTCCATCCTTTAAACTGAGCTGCACAAGGCTACAAACAACATTTTGCTGATAAACCAGGGCTGATGGTTTGCCAGAAGCAGCTGTTCAGACTGCTGAAAAGGAACAGCCTTTTATGTCCCTGTCAGAACAGTGCATCTTTTGTTACACAAAACATATTTCCAGTGTGTCTGATGCTCCACAGATAAGAAAAATTCACTCAAGGTATTGCATCCCTCTGCTGAGGTTTTCTGGATCAATCACACATTTTCTACCAACTCACTTTAGTATGGCTGGGAACACGAGAGGAGCTTTCAGAGATACTTTTGGTTGTTCTTTAGGATTACGATTTTTCTGTTTTGTTCTTAAACACAGAACCACCTGGTCTCTATTTGTGCTTTTGCAGCACTTGGTAACACGGAGATAAGTGTTCCTGAACTTGTCAGACCACCCTGTTTTGCTGTACTGCTGCTAAGGAGCTAAAGAAAGGCCCAAAAGAGATTAAACTTTCAGCAGATAAACAGCTCACAGCTGTCAGAGGTAGGACAGTCCCTAAAAAGTCCCATTTTCCTGCTTCCTTCAGCTAAATGATGAACAGCCCCACAATCCCCTCCCACTGCAGACAGATGGAAGAGGCTGGATGGTTTAAGAAAGCTTTAAGGCTGCTGAACTGCCCACGGAGCAGATCACAATCTTTATCCTCATGCATTTCCAGGCTGAGAAAGACTTGAAGCAGCTTTCACTTGGGCCTCATTAAGACCTTGCTCACCCTGCAGAGACTCCTGCTGCAGCAGTGGGGACTCCCTCTCTCTGCACACACAGGACACACACAGGCAGAAAGAAGTTTCCAGCTGTCAAAGGCATCTCTTTCCCATCCAAATCTGCAAACTCTGCCCTGCAGATGTGGCATTTTTCCCAGACTGAGCCATCACATCTCCATCAGCAAAACCTCCAAAGGCAGAGCAGGAGAGGTTCAGTAAACCTCTAACATGGGACCCCCTCCCAGTCTGGCAGTGATTCTGTACCATCCTTAAGCTTCCCAGACCAGGAAAGCTCAGGAGAGTGAGTCTGCTTTTCACACCATCTGCTCACTCCTGGAGTCTTATGGCCAGGAGGGCCTCAGCCAACCACCCTGTACTTCAGGCTGCAGGGAGGAAGCTCTCAGGGACACAGTCATGACACATCCAGAGGGGAGCACACCTGTCTTCCCTGTTCAGCTCACATCATGAGCACCTGGAGATTCAACTTCTGCTGGTGTCCCTCCATCTTTCCCATACCAAATTGAGATACTTTGGCCCAAGGAAACTCAGAGAACAGAGCAAAAAACCAGTCATGCCAGGAAAGAAAAAGTCCCATGCTTCTCCCTTTCCTTACCAATCACACCACCAGCATTCCTGAGTTCAAAGTCAAAGGCAGCTTTCACCAAGAGCCTTCAAAAACAACCTTTCAGTTCAGCAAGCTGGAGGAATGTCACTTCACTGGTCACTTAAATATTCTGCCCTCCAGAAAAGTTTTCACCATTTTGGGTAACCAGAGAGAAAACCCATCAGTTCAGATCATCTTTCATGAGACCACTGGACTGTGGCAGGTCTGGTCTGAGCAAACAGCTTTGCTGAATGTCCCTCTGTGGTGCCTGGACATGCTGGTCAGAAGGAGGTGGATATACTGTCAGGCTGCAGAGACTTTGCTTGAACACACAGAATGTGCAGCCAAGGAAGCAGAGCTACACCCTGAATTAGGAACTGGTTTGGGTTCCAAGGAGCTTTCCATCTCTGCCAAGACAAGCTAGTGCTGCTCATACCAACTTCTTTCATAATGGCTTCTCATCCAACAGGCACACTGAAACATGTCTTGGGGGAGAGTAAGCCAACCTTCAGGATCCAAACTCTAAACTGGAGAGAACACTGCACCAAGCCCAGCCAGAACTACAGTGTTCAGTGACTGGCACCAGGACAGCGCTAAAGCAGAGACCTCAAACACACAAGCAGGAAAACCATTAACACAAACAGTGCAACCTCTGAGCTGTACTTACAGGAGGTGATGCCAGGTGGGAAGTGGATGAGCTGCTAGAGGAACTACCAGAGCCAGAACTGGGATAAGAAGGCATTGGCACGGAAGCAGCTAAAACAAGCAAAAGACAAAACCAAAATAAGTGGTTAAACCAAGATCAAGCAATAATAAAAAGTCTTCTTCATCTTTTCCCATCAGATTTATCTCATGCACCATCATGTGTCTCATGTATCATATGTGTTCAATTAAAGGAGAACAAAAGAAAATCGGCATTCTGTTCAATTATGTGATTCACATGTGTCCACTCCTCCGTGCACACTCTCACAGGTCTGAGAACTCCTGACCAAGGTCAGATGCCCACTCAACCACTGACCTACCCAAGCAGCAAGATGGTTTTTGCCCTAAAGAGCCTCCAAAGCATCTTTGCAAATGCAGGGAAAGAGAAACAGAAAAGTGAACACAGTTGCTCATGTCTGGGGCAGAAGCCAGGAGCTAGACCATACCCTGACAGATTCTTCCTCATGAGACCTCAGGGCTTGGCACACATACATCAAATATTGGGAGGTGTGTGCCAAGTTAAACACATGCCTACTCAAAGCCTATGTGTTTGCTGTCCAAACAGCCACTCGGGCATCCCAGGCCACGTGCTCCTAGCAAAAACCCAAAACCCAACAAAAAACCTTCAAGGGGGTTTCCTCCAGGAAATAGTGCATTGCTTCCTATAGCTCAGCTTGGTCACTTCTGCAAGTTAAACATGTTTTGGTTATTCAGTATCTTTGTACAGAAATTGTTTCCATGGCACAGGCCATCCCTGCGTCCCTCCCTTTTATGTTTTATTGCTCAGTATAGGAACTGCCAATTTTATTCACTTCTTTGTTGCACTGGCCTTGTAACCCTCACAAGGCCTAAAGCTTACATTGAAAGGCCTGGTTAGCACTGACCTTCAGACAGAAAAGATGATTAAGGCATCAGAGGAGAAAAGAATATTTAACTCCAATGACTTATGCAAGCGAGGTTCAGTAAATAACAGAACAGCTCAGCTCAGCCAAGCAGGGAGACAGTCAAAGGTAACAATGGCTCTTCAAAGGACTTTGAAGCAGTTAGTGGTTCAAATTCCCCAGTCCACCTGCACAAGACTGAACAGCACAGAAGAGCCCAAAATCCCCACTTCAAGGCAGCCTGAAGCCAGATTTTACACTGGAACCATTTTGGTATTTGAATGACTTAAGATAGAGATCAGAGACAATGCTTAATTGAGGAGAGGAACACTTTGCTGCTCTTCCATTAAGCTGGCAGAGAATTAGCACCTTCTATCAAATTTCTACCTTTACAGTACCTGTGCTAATGACTCCATACCTAATACAAGGGAGATTAATAACACCTAGAAGAGGAATGCTTCTGTGTGAAGTAAAACTACCTCTGCCATTAATCCCATTAGATACTACAAAGTACTTACTCTATTCAACAGGCTAGAAAAATAAAAGTCCATTTCTCTTCAATTAACTGGTGAAACAGTGTTCTAATGATAAAAGAATAGAAAAAATATGCCTTTTAATAAAAGACTTTAGGAAATCTTCCCATGCAGCCTATCAAAGTAGGTTAAAGGATGACTGGACCAGAGCCTTTTATCACAAAAAGAGTAATCACTGAGACACTGAATTCCTCAGTCTGAGAGAGATGCAACAAGATCCAACAGCAGGAAAGAGAAGCCAAAGCAGTGTAGACTTAAATATTTCTTTTAATGTAAGTAACTGACCACTTTAACAGTTTAAGCAGGGTCACAGGGATCTCCTCCAGCCTTTGCCAACATTAACAAGTAGGAACCCACAGCGGGATGGCAGCAAGGGGCTGCACACACTTTCTAGCTTCTGCATCTATTCTGCACCAGATGTAGTGCCCTTGGTGGGCTGTGCTGTTGTAACACACTGCCCTGGCTCCTGTACAGCAGCAGGGATGGAGCTATCCCAAGGACGGGTGTTCTGGGAGGTCGGTCAGGGGCTTGGCATGCAGAGCCACTCTGTCCACAGCCAGCACAGCTGCCTTCCCTCCCCTCACTCAGAGAACACACACAGAGACCTGAGAACTTGCCTGTAAAATGAAGAGCTCTGTCCTGCCTCTATCACACTGCTTTTGATCTCCACAGTCCTCCCACAGAGCCTGCAGAGCAATCCCTAGGACCTTCCCTATAGATTTAATAGTAGAAAGGAGGAAAAAAAGGCTCTCCTCCCTATTTATCCTGACAGCTGCTACAGAACAAATCACCCGTGTACACACAGCCCTTCCTGTTATGGAAGGGTGCTTTTTCAAAAAAGATAAGTGAATTCTCTACTGTATCCACACATGCCTGATGCAAGACTTGCATCACCATTCATTTTTCCTGGAATTAGCATTTTTGTTAGAGTCATTCCAGTTCTCTCACAAGGTCCCCTCCAGCCTATTTTTGTTCTGTGATTATTGATTTAAACCTGGCTAGAATTGAGACACTTCTATTTTTGACTATTTGCTTCAGATAGCTTTTCATTAATCAGGAGGGAAGACAAGCTGGCAGACTTTGCCATTATCATCTGAAATTCAAACTCAGCTGCATGAAGCACTCTTTTAGATACAGCCTCTATTAATCACTGCTCTTATTTAAATCCCTTTGAACTCCCCAAATTCACACTGTAATGCTGTGAGCTCCAACTCAGAAGGTCCTGACAGTCCAAACAGACTTTGATGCATGCAGAACCATGAGGTTTGGCTCTGACAAACCCTCTCTGACCTCCACATCCCTGCTGGGGCATTTTTTGGTGTCAGCCAAGTAGGCCAGCTTGAAAGAAAGACTCCTGCTTCCATCTCCTCCACACACCCAGGCACTCCCAGTCAAAATTAAAAAGGGTGCAAACACTTGGCTCATCATGTTTTCAGTTGAGTCTGAATGTGGGGAATGTTAACATGAATTGTAGGCTCCCACCCAAATCCAGAAACTGCTGGATTGTAATTGTAATGTAAATAAGTCTGTTTTCATAATTGTCCTCTCCAACTTGCTCCAGCAACAGAACAGTCATCCTGCACATTGTGTAACCAATGCCAACTGGTTTCAAAATGGGAGAGCTGGGAGCCATAAAGGCAAGCCTGTGCTCCAGCTGTGTGGATCCTGATACTGGATCCTATACTTGTAAAAATAACTTCTGACACATCATCCTACCAGGGCCTCAGTTGTCCTAAAAATATCCAACCCTCAAGTTTTACAGAAAAACTTTATTTGGAATCTGAGTTCTACATACATTGGAGAGATGCATTTTCCTGATTATCCTGATTCAATTAAAACCACTCATCAAAAAGTTCTTTAATTGCAATCTCTGACAAGGCAATAAAGCTTGAGTGCAAACTCTGAAAGAACTTGTCCAAATAATGTGCTTTTTAGAGTTTAAAAGTCTGCAGCATTAAAATCCTTTATATGCAAAAGTCATGGGGATTTTTTGCTAGTTTTCATCTGAGTATTTTATGTACAATAAGATTATAAAGATGGCAAAAGTCAAGCTAAGCCTGACAGATATTTCAGAGAGTGAAGCACCCATGCACTTCTGAACCACAACTGCTCACCTTTCATGCTCTCTTAACTCAGAGTCAAGGAGGCAGCAGCTTCTCATTCATTAAAGGCAGGAGCAGAAAAACCTCCAAAATATTCTGCATGGGTACCAATTACAATGTGTTTACTGAGAGAAGACTTGCACAAGCATCTAATTATGCCTTCTCATGTGTTATTACTGTAACACACGGCCCCGTACCACATGCTGATCAGACCTGGCTACAGACAGACGACAGTCTGACTAGACACAGCATTTTAAAACTTTATTAATAAATTTTTACACAGCTAAAGTACATGCTTAGTCACGTTACAAAACCCACAATATAAAATAAATTATAAATAAACAAACAAACAAGAAGTACAGCATATTAGTTAACAAAGCCCAAGAGCCCTGAATCCAGTCTCCATGGAGGGGATGACAGGAGGGACATGAAAACAACCATCTCTCCAAAGAGCAGGGAAGAAGAGTTGATTGTCAGAAATGTCTTATTGAAAAATTTTTGAAAGAAATGTTGATTTTGCTGAAGCATCTCAAAAAACATGAAAATGTATTTCAACAAGGGGGATCCCCCTGCCTTAGCAGCTTCAAAATTATCCACCTGCAGAATGATCTACATTTGAGGACTCATCAGTTTTCCAGAATTCCAAAGTTCCATTATATTTAAAAAAACTCAGTGGTAGCTGTAAAAAAACCAAAAGTAAAAAAACTTAGTGGTAGCTAATTACCAGCTCTCAAGGAGAGCAAGAATGCAAGGCACACTGTTCCTTGCTCAGCTCTCCACTGCAGGCATGAGGGCTCTAATTCAGTCTGAGCACGACCATTATGGTCCAGATGCAGCTCTTCTTCTCCTTGGTATTTCCTACACTCGTGATGCTGAGCCATATGTGGAGATGAAGAAGCACAGCAAGGTTTTGGACTCACCCTAGCTCTGCACACAGACTGAGGGGAGCCACCCCCTGAGAACTGCAGCCTTGCCAAGACACGCTTCAGCTACAGATGTGCAAGGGTCAAGCCCACTGCCATGCTAGACAGCATTCCATAAATCTCAGGTGAGTTCTTCTTATGGAGATCACCATAACCCAGCCTTTGCTGATACACTGACTCTTCTCTCTCCTATCAGAAATCAAAAAGACCACGGGCAGCCTTTTCTTCTCCAGGCTCTTCAGCACAGGTCAGAGGGGCTCTGATCCATCACTGGCATTTGGCAGTAGCAGAGACCTCAGAGCAGACTACCAGAACTCTTTCCTCCACTAGCAGATTTCTGTGCACCACAGCTTGAACATCTCCAGCAATGGGTTGGTATTTCTCCCATGTCTTCAAAACCAGTAGCAGTCTCTCCTGCCTGGAGAGGACTCCAGGTTGTGGACGTATGTCCGGAGGTGAGGATCAGCAGGGCGACAGAGAGGTCTGGAGTTTGCATAGGCCTTACCTGCCTGTAAAGGTGCTTTTTTTCTTGGTCCTTGACCCCACACCATTAACCTTGGTGCAGCTGGGGGCAAAGGCTGAGCTACATCCTCCTGCTCATAATGGCACCTCTGGTTCCTGCACAGCAGAGGTGCACAAGTTGGAAACCGGGGCCAAGTCAGGAGAACCCTCCCCTGTTTTTCTGGGGTTTTCTGCTCCCCTGGCCAGTGAAGCAGCGGGACAGCTGGAGGTAGAAGGTGAGCTGGTGGGCATGCAAGAACATCCTGAGGGGGAGATCTTCTGCCCACAGGGGGATCAGACTCCGAAGGGCTTTTCCCACGCAGCCGCAGGACAGCGGGTGCCAGGAGCTGGGCTGGCTCAGGAGCAGCCCTGTAGGGCCAGAGTCCTTTCCTGCCCCGTGTTCCAGGGCTGGCCCCACATCCTGATGGCACAGGTGGGTTTAGGGCCCTGGCTGCTTTGAAAGCTCCCCTAAACCAGAAGCGTCTTTTCTTGGCTGCAGGACGATCACCTGAGTGCACAGGTAAAATCTCATCAGGGACAACTCAGAAGTCCTGCTCTGGCAGCAGGAAAGCAAGAGAGGGGCAGGAGTGATGTGGATATCAGACAAGGTGTGTCTATGCATGGCACACATCCAAGAGGGAGACTGGGTTTGTGCTGGACATGTTTCCTCCAAGACTTGGCACTGGACACCCCAAACTAGTCACTGATAAAGATTCTTGGTGCTGTATTTACTCAGGAGATTAAATGCCCAGGAGAATCCCTCCAGAGAAGACAACCATACACAATTCCACTAACCCAAGTCTCCTGGCCAGAGGACTATGATGCCCCATGCACTAGAAGCAATTCTGAATTGTTTTCTACCAAAAAAGAAACCTCTGAACCATAATATATGTGGCTGCAACTTTTCCAAAGTTTTGAATCAAAAGAAGGAAGAGAGAACTTGCAATGGAAATCTTTGCTTTGGCCAGCTCCCACAGAGTAATAAATGTAACCTTTGTAAAACCAGATGTATCAAGAACTTCGATGTAAATGATGAAACAAGATTTGGTAGCCACAAAATTTGGCTTTTGCACAGCTAACCTGGCCAACAGGGCCAAGAGTGCCAGTTTCCATCATTCACTAGCCTGAATGGTGCTACAGGTGAGGATGAAAAGCAAGACCATGAGACATAATCCTGTGTACCTACAAGCACCCCACTGGCCAAGCACTTCACACAAAGCAGCTGAACACGTTTCAAAACTACATTTGCTTCTACTTTAGGTTTCTAAATATCCCCCAATCATCCCTTTGAAGACAACTCAGTAAAATTAAATACATTTTGATGGCAAAATCTGGACGTGACACAGTAATAAACACTGAATCCCTGCCTAAATAACTAAGGAAACATAGAGCAGTATTTTTCTTTCCTTTTGAACTAACAGCAAAGGAAGTCGGGCCATGGTTCAAAACAGTTGTAATCAAACATGCAATACTTACATTTTTTCATAGAGGCACTTGCATCCAAGAATGGGTGATGGAAAAATTCATCTGAAAAAAATCAAGAACAATGACTCAGTGAAAGAAAATGCCTGTAAGAAGTTTACACAGCAGATAAAACACAGGAAGTTACAGTTTTATACAGTGATTTTTCCATGCAACAATGGAAGCTGACTGACTACGGTTGCATATAGAAGTAGTCAAGAACACAGGCTGGAGACTAGATGCAGGACTTGCTCATGAATAAAGGATGGGAAATTAATTGGATCCTTTGCTGATCAAAATGGTGAATCACCCTAACTATAGGGATCCAGGGGAGCTGTATTTATCACACTGCACTGCCACTCACTCCATGGAATAGGGATGATGGACAAAAAGATTTCCACTGAGTGATCTTCCATGACACACAGACTCAAAACCACCATGCACTGAGGGCAGAAATACATTTTTAATGGGTCACCCCAGAACCACAGCCCAGAACTCCCTCCCTTTCACATCAAACACAACTACTGCTTCCTCCCCTCATTATGGGAATTCATTCTACAGATCCAGGCCAAGAAAAGCTTCTGTCCTGGCTTGCTGAACTCTCTCTGCATGCTTGCCTGTCCTCACAAGTAGCCACTTCTCCCAGCTCCTTCATCTCTGATTCAGTGCAGCTGTGTGCCAGAGCCCTCTCCTATCACAATCATCAACTCAGTCTTTTGGGAGTGTCAGCCATGGATCAACACTGATTACTGAGCTTCAGCTTCTTTCCCAGAATGGATTTCCTGTTGCAACACCCAAGGCTTACAAACTTCTTCTGTAAACAGCTCCTCTTTGGGGACTGAGCTTTCCAGAACAGAGTCACTGGGGTTTTTGTTTGTCTGCTTTTTAACCTTAAACAATCCCTGTCCCCCCAGCCTCTCGTCCCCACTGCCATGCCAGGATCCTGCAGCCAGAGTGCAGTGGTCTGGAGCCTGGCCCAAAACAAGGAATGGAAATCTTTGGCAGGGAAAGCTGGCACCTCAGAGATTAGATCTGCTGTGGATGGAGAACATCCCCATCCTGTGGGAGCTGCTCAGCTGCTGGGGTTTCCTGCTTCTTTTTCAGCCTGCTGCAGTAGAGGAGGGTACCATCCCTCAGCCAAGCTGACTCAACTGAGGGGGTGGAAATGATGATTTCTTTCACTTTTCCCCCTCCCCGCTCCAAACTGCTTATTAGCTGCGCTTGCAAAGCAAAATTCAAACTACCCAGCTTGTAATCATCAGCAGGAAACTTGCAACTTGAAACCCTCCTGGTTTTCCTTTAGATAATCTTGAGATTGCAAAGAGCACCAGTTCCTGGCAGAACAGCAGCTGGGACACACAAATATATGAAGTTTCAAGCTGATGAGTTGCTGTTGTGTGACTCAACTGAGCTCTGTGGAGGTCACTGTGACATCTCCAGGCAGAGGGTCTCAGGGAACAAGGAACAGCAGGAAACCCTTTCCTCTGGGGACATGCCAATTTATTGATAAAAATGTGATGAAGGACAGGAAAAATCTCAATACTGCAAGATGTGCTGTAACTGTTGTCCAGAGTGATATCAAAAGCTACTATCTCAAATTTCCAAGTGTTATACATGGACTCATGCACTCTACTCCCAAGAGGTACAAAACCAGCTTACATGGGCTAAAAAGGTTTGCCAGACAATTTCTGACAGTGGGGAACCAAGAACCTCAAAGACACCTTTTTTTGAAATGCACAGCAGCATGAGAGAAGAAGTTGTGATCCACAGCCCAGATAAAAGATCTGCAGGGAATAACCCTGCCAGGTGATTCTATCCAAGCCAATCTGTCAGGAGCTTCAACAATACTTTCACTTTTCAATAGCTCATGAAATTAATGAAATTCACTTTTCAATAGCTCATTCTCTCACTTCTACACTCCAGCAACCAGTCCTTTGCATTCATCACTGGATAACTATGATCAACCTCAGGTAATCCACAGTTGCTTATCCAGCTGACCATCCCCAGAAAGGCTTTCCTGGTATCTCTAATCCAAAAGGATAACAGAGGGTGCAAAACAATTCCTCTTCATCACCTAGCATGTGCTGCCCAGGAGGAAACAACCTACCTGAGCAGACAAGCAAACAAAAACCCAACAGAAAACCAACCCTCAACCAACTCCAGAAATATCAAACTATTTTACCCAAGTCTGACTAAAAAGCAGCATCCTGAACACACACACAGGATGTGTTTGCCTGTAGATGACCTAGTGCTTTCACTGATTCAAGGATAGGCTCCACCTCTGTCTGCTTTCCTCTAGGGCATGGCTTTCCTAGGAGGTTCTTCAGACCTTTGAGCTCAGCTAAAACACATCTGTGAGATGCTGCCAAGTCAGATCCACTGGGCTCACAATGAATGATCTCAGTTTGGAAGAAATTAAGACAAAAGAGGAAATCCTCATGTCAGCCAAGTCAGGAGACTGAGATAAAGGCTTGGAGAGCTTGAGCCCTGAGAAGGACCAAGGCTTCCTTCCACAGAAACTGGAGAAGGAGGAAAGGGTCTGCAAGCAGCTGCATCTCCTGGCTCAGATTATCACAGCAAACCCTGAGAAGCAGAGGGTAGTGACTGGATTGTTCAGTAAATGAGTGCAGCTTGCAGCTCTGGGAAGAAACTGTGACAGAAAAGCACAGATACACAAGACACATTTTACCTAGTAGCACACTTAACCACAGCTCAGAGAGATGATAAAAGCAGAAGCCAGGACAGGGAATGCAAGTAACAAACATATGCTGAAAGTGTGCCAAGTCTCCGTGGTTTACAAAATTGTACTAGAATCAGCACTGACCTTTCCAGCACATAAACTGAAACCCCCAAGATTATGCAACCCTCCAGGCACAGGTGAAATCCAGGTGTCTGGATGCTTCTCCTAGCACTAGCCAAAAGTAGAAAGGCTTGTGCAGTGCCAAAAGACACAGAGACAGCAGCAGAACTCAAAGTGGAAGGAGGCCTTACCAAAGTCCATGCGGTCCTTATGGTTACGCTGCAGAAGGCCCAGCAGCAGCTGCCTCAGGTGGCTTGATGTCTCCCTGGGGATGCTAGGATTGAAAACAAAAGCAAAATAAGAAGACTGGCAGTCTACTTAAACTGCTTTTACATATTCAGGAAGGCAACTGGCAGATGCAAACTCACTCCATGCCTGCTGGGCCAGGAACACCAGGAGCTCACTGGAGGGAGGCTGATCAGAAATGTCTTTATTTTGAGTCTCTGGCTTTCACTCCCTACTGCCATTGGTCAGGCTACAGCTAATTTTGCTTCAGTGGCCTCTCCCATGAGCACCTGCAGATCCTTCCCAGTGTCATCCCTCGGGCGCTCAGCTAAGCCCATTCCACTTGCAGTATTTCACACATAATAAATAAAATTACTCCTACTTGCTCTAATGGGAATAAGATCACTAGAACAAAGCAGTTTCAAAGGGGAAGCTTCCAATTAAGACACTGGTGGTGAAATGTATCACCAATTACTACCATTTTATTAAGGCATTTATTTTTCAGTTCAGCTTATGTAAGACTAGCAAGTAACCTTTATCCATTTGCTTCCTTGATATACAGCACAGATTAATCAAAGGCCATGAAGATGTGAGCAACTGCCACCTCAGCAAGGTAAGATTCGTGCAGTTATTACACTTTTCAGCATAGTTAGGAAGAAAATATTCTTTTCAACAGCCTTTGAAACACAAAAGAGCTGGTAAAGCACTGTGCTCTCCCTCACCCCACAAGCAGATGGGGGAGAGGCCAAGGCAGCTCTTTATAACCCCTGTAGATTGAAAAATGCAGGGAATAAGTGAATGGATTAAGGCAAGGAAAGCAGAGTTCAGCTCTTGCATAAGTGGATTCAGCTCTGCTGACTTCCCTCCATCCCCAAAGTGCTGCTGGGGGCTTTGGGCTGGGGCAGAGCGTGGGTGGTTGCAGCTCCTCTCAGTATTAACTCTTGTTTATCATGGCTGTTCTCAGCATGGCCCCTACACTGTGCCAGGCTTTCCCCTCTCCCCATGCTGGGTCAGCTGAGGTAATGACATGTGTGCTCAGCACAGTAATTTTAGCTCTCAGTGGCTCTGCACGTGGCTCTGGCATCAGTCACTGCCCTGAGGCCAAGCCTGACCAATACTGCTAGAAAAAACCCTTCCTTTATCATCTTCACCAACACACTCTACCACAGACAGGGGTAAAACAGAAACTAGCCCAAAAATAGTGAGGGGAAGAAAAGGGTGCTAGCTAGCACTACCAGACTCCTGTTCAGAGAAACAGGAGATGGCAGGCAAGGTATGTGTTTACACACTTCAGTACCAGCCAGTTATTTCTCTGTGAAGCCCTAGGCCTTGCTGGGGCAGGAATTTGAACCCAAGATCAGAGCATGATGGCAAGAATCCCTCATCCTTGTTGTACTGGAGGAGCTGCTTTTCCATCCCTGATGCTAGAATGGTTTTGTACACTTTCTCAAGCTGACACAGGAGGAGGCCACCAGGACTCTGGAAGGGATGCAGTTAGACTGAGACTCAGGTTGAGCCTCCCATCAAAAGAGGTATCCCTTGGAAGCTGTGTGATGGAATAACCCAAAGATACCACAGCAAGCAGCCTCCTGAAAAATGCATTAGTGCTGGAGTCCTGCAGCCCTGCAGTGTTATCACCATCATTTATTTATCTGTGACACAAAGCTCTCATCCAAAATGAGTCTATTTCCCACCTATGACTTTAACCTTGGTTTTAAAGCCAAGAAACAGACACATCAACTCATGGACTTCAGATGGCACAACACAGATGAAGAGGGTGCAGACTAACAGCCTGTTTGTCTCCCCTCACCTCCCATGTCCAAAGCCTCAAGCTTTGCTACCCTTCAGTATTATTTTCTAGGGCCATCTTCTTAAACATGAGCAACAAATCTGCCTCCTTGCCCCCACGACCTGGATGTACTTTGCTATGCAAACCAGCACAATGAATGCTAATTGCTTAGATCAGCACTATCAAAATTGTGAAGCCTTCAGGCTTCTGCTGCCATGGGCTCCCCAGAATGCTCAGAGCAGCATCTCCTCACCTGTTAGCAGCAGCAGTGCAGCCAGGGACTGCTTCCCCACTCCATTCCCAAGCCAAAACACTTTCCCTGGCCATGGCAAGGAAGTGTGTGCCAGCCTGCATAGCCCCAAGGAAAATGAAACCAAATCCTGGCACTGCTGCAGTCTGAAAAGGAGGTCTCTGGAGCAGTTTTGTGTTTCATCCTGTGCTGGCAGGGCACTCAAGGAGTTTATTCATGTTTACTCAGGAATAGCACAGATTGCAGCCCATGCTAAAGAGACAAACTGACTTTGAAAAGAGGGAATTGCCATTTACACAAAGGCCAGTTCAGATCTGACTTCCACAGTGAAAAAAAACCAGCACTTTGGATCTGAATTTTGGAAGAATTCGGTAGTTCAAAAGTGCAGATAAGTGAAAATGGCAAATGCAGACTGTGAAGGACTCAAAGGACTAATCCCTACAAGAACAGACATGCTCTCCTCTTACAGCTGAGTTCAATTTCTCCCCTTCCCTGCACTGTGAGCCAAACAACAGCAGGGCAGTGGGATCAACACAAGAAAACTTCTTAGTCTTATGGATTAATTTCTCATTTAGTAAGAAGGGCTACCTCAATGAGCAGCCATGTTTTGGGCTGGGCAGGAAAAACAGAAGCTCTACTTTCTGCTCACACAGACTGGCTCCAACTATGCAATCACATTTTTGCTTCAAATTTTTTCTTTTCAGGTGTTTTACTCTATCACACCCTCTGGTTCAGTCCAGGTGCCCCAGAGGTAATCCTGGTAGAAATTTGTGCCTTCTCCCCAAATCAAAAAAGGAAGTAATTAAAGGGAAATTAACTGCATATCACAAGTCATTGATTAAGAGCTCCAGCTTCTTGACAGTTCCTTCCAGTTATCTCCTGGAGCTGTCAGAACTGATAAGGGAAAAGAAAAATCCACATACAGCAACCCAATGAACTTCCTGCATATATGGCTGCATTAGCAACTCTCCCAACTGGAAAATAACTTTCTGGTTAAAAAAGGCCATCCAGATTTTAGATACACAATCTGGAACTTCAGTCCTGTCTCTGTACCAGGCTGAGGTTTTCAGAGCCAGCATGAGCTTCTGCTTTCAGAGCTCAGAAATGAAAAGGAAAGACCACAGCAACAAAACCAAAATACCCTGACAAATCACAGCACCGAGCAGAGAGGTAACATACACCCCACTGGGATGAGAGCAGTTCTCTTCCCCCTGGAAACTGCAGCAGTGTCCATTTCCAGCGAGGTTATAGTGTTTCCCCCAAGAGCAGGATGGACACAAGCAGTTGCTCTCCTGACACGTGAGAAATGGGAATGTGATCCTCAGTCAGGTATGGCAGGTTACAGCAGAGGCTGAGCCTGGCTGCTCCCACAATCCCAGAGCAGCCCTGAGTTCCTCCCAAGGCTCTCAGCCTCAGGGGAGCCATGTGTGCAGCAGGACCTCTAGCTGGCTCTTGGAATCACCAACAGCCCTGAATTTTTGCAATGTAGGAGAACAGTGTCTGCAGAGAGACAGGACACCCCAACCCTGCTGCTGTCCGACTTTCCCTGGGCCACATCACTGCTGGTTTCAGGAATGGGGAAAGGCAGGATGCCAAATATTTCAGTCACCTCCCCAAGTGACAAGCCAGGAGCATGCAAGGACAGGTGTAAACACAGAGTAAACAAGTGCCTACAAACATTGACACTGGAAAAATTCTTACTTGGGCATCAGCATCTTGTTTTTCTCATAGAAGAGGCGGAGATCCTGTGGGCTGCTGGCCTGTGGGAGAGAAAGAAACCAGCACATGAAGCAGTTGACAATGAAGGAAAGGGATTAGCATCTTTATTTCACTGTAGCTCTGAAGAGCAGAGGCACTTTTTAATTGCTAGACCAGCACAGACAATGCAGCTTGCTTTAGACTGAAAAGGCAGCCCCGTGCTGCAGTGAAAATACAATATTTCAACCTGCTGCCCTTTTGTCCCTGACCTGGTTCTGTCCTGCTCTGCCCTTCCACAGGCTGAGCTTCACTGCAGTGGGCTCTGATGCTCAGCTTTGAGCTAGCCTAATAGCCTCACCCAGAAGACTAAATAATTGTAGACGTGAGGAGTCCCAAATGATGAATGGCAGCTCCTGCTGAGAACATGGATTAGTGCTGCAGGGCATTTAGAAAAGGGGCAGGGAGCCTGCTGATGGGCAAGGGATCTGTGAAGAGGCTAGGAACATGGAGAAACAGCAACTGAATTAGGATTTTCTACTTTAGTTCCAGGAAGCCAGAAGGTCTCAAGCCACAGCACTATTTTATTTGTGCAGTAATAAACACAACTGTGGGGGATGTTGATGACAAGATTCCAAATTCTGAGAGATGGGATTAAAAAAAAAAAAAGGTGGGGGCTAGACACAAGAGGTTTACAGCTGAGGTTAAAAATAAAATCACCAGTAGACAAGCACAGACACATAAAAATCCCCTAATATAAATTCTCCACTTGTTTTCATGCAATGAATAATACAGTTCAGTAAATTAACCCTAGTGTCTCAAGCTTTTCTGCTTAGGCAAAGTTGCTTTATTAAAGGCAGAGCAGGCTGGCTGGCACGACACAGACATGAAGGCACAAACAGGGCAGGAAGATCAGAGAGATTCATCTGCAATCAATTATTAGTGCAGCAGAGTGTGTAGGAAAGTGTGAATGAGGAGGCAACAGGCAGCTTCTCCTGATGTTCAGGGCAGGCTCAAAAACCCCTTGAGCCTTCCACCTACTTCCATTTCTAAATTAGAAGCATTTAAGGTCAATTAAGATGCTTAAAATGGCAAATCAGACAGGCCAATCTGCAGATGGCCATCAAAACACCACTAACACTGTATGGCTGGAAAAGCAGCCACATAAGATGCTGTTTCAACATCACCTACTCCCTCTGGCTGAAGATGAAAATTAAGGATAACTGAGAGCTCAGTAAAAAAACCTCAAAAGAAACCAAAGGTAGTCTCAAAAGCTGATAGTATCAACACACTTGTGTAGTACTCATCAGGGCAGTGTTTTTCACACAGCCTCACCAACAGAAGCTACACCAAAAGACCATCAGAATTAAAGCAGAGCACCTTGTTACACAGATGCCAAACTGCATAATAATTTCCAACTTCTGCCACTCAATTTGATTCAGGAAAACTCCATTTTACGCCTTCCCCTGGCAGATCTTGGAATGTAATTAGACTAATATTTGGCAAACTTTAGGGAGGCAAGCATACACACTGCACCAAATATCCTGGCCACATTGCCCAGAGTGATGACAAATATTCCTGACAGAAAAAGTAAAAGGAGGGGGCAGAACTCCAGCCCAGAGAGGGAAGGGCTCATTCACTTCAGAGAGATACAAGCCTTGGCTGTTTGCTCTGGTCATTTCCTGTTGCAACAGCTCAATTGTTTCACAAATACAATGAAGCTCTGATCTACTTCAAACACTGTTTTGTCAGAAATTTTCCTGGCAATAAAGAGAGAGTATATTTAAAGTAGCACATATATGAAAACCAGTTCATTAGAGAAGGTTTCTAAGCACTGGCTTGGACAGAAACAAAATTCTCAATGAAGTTTTCCTCCTCTTTGTACAAATTCAAGAGATGTCCCTGTAGGGATGCTGTTCCTCCACATTCTGCTGTCTCAGTACCACCCCACTTGCTCTCCAAGAACCCTGCCAGGCTGCCAGGCTCCTCCCCACCCAGACCCCACTCCCTCCCTTGGGCTGTCCCTGAGCCTGTGATTCAAGGCTGGTCCCAGTGCAGATACCAGGGGAAGTGAGTCATTCTAGTGAGTGCCCAGCACAGACAGCCATGGATCACCATTAATTTGGTAAAATCAACTGCAGCTTCATGTAACTTCATTATTAATTAATTGAGTCACACAGTTCTGCTCTCAGTAACCTGTCCACTGCTCTCTTGCTGCCAAACAATTCATAAAGCACTAGGACCCTCAGCCACTTTGCTCACCTCTCCTTTCAATAAATAGTGCTTCTCTAAGAATCATGGAAAAAAAAACAACTCAAGTTTGTAATACAGTAAAAATGTCCCTTGAATTCCCTCATCTAGGAAGCTAAGAACTTAAATTGAAATCTGCCTTCCAGGCAGATACACCCAGCCCAAGAAAAACACCAGAGGCACAAAACAACCACACCATTCAAGGTACACAGAGCCAACTTCTACCTGTGGGACAGCGCCCATCTATCAGAACCAGGGATGCAGAACAGCTCAGCTTTCCCTAAGGCCAGGAGGGCACCCCAGCAGGTCAGTTCACACCCTCAGTCCCCCTCTCATGTCACTAGGAGCAGCTGCATTTTGGTTTTGTCTAGCCTTTCTATATATA
This sequence comes from Hypocryptadius cinnamomeus, assembly GCA_013400635.1. Taxonomy (NCBI): domain Eukaryota; kingdom Metazoa; phylum Chordata; class Aves; order Passeriformes; family Zosteropidae; genus Hypocryptadius; species Hypocryptadius cinnamomeus. The sequence continues at coordinate 172,810 of VYZP01071144.1, forward strand.
GAGGCAATTGGGCAAATTCAATCCTGCCACTCTGTTACTTTGTCCTGAGCAGCAGTGGAAATATGTTGAGCCAACAAAGGCATTCAGCAGAACCCTGCCAAATCCCCTCCAGTGCTGGCTGCCTGGCAATGAATTGCATGTGAAAAGCAGGCAGGGTGGTGCTTCCAAAAGCACTCAGCAGTGAATTTGTCATGCTTGGGCCACGGCTGGATGCAAAAGCCCAAAGTTCACACAGAAGAGGGCCAGAGACTTTCACACCTTCCCTGAAGAGCCCTGTCTATTCAACACTCCACAGCAGGTGTACGGTATTACCCTGCTCTTTGAATCCTTTCCTTTGGGATTTAAAGGTGAAGAAAGGGGATTTGGCTATGTTAGACAGAAAAATAAATAAGTAATGTTGTTTCTAGCTCAGCAGCTCTAGAGAAAAGCTTGAAAACCTACTGAAAATACTTTCTGATATTTTAAGACTCCCACAACTAAGTGGCTGGCATTCAGAGGACTTGAAAGCCCAAGGACCAGAACCAAGCAAACAAAAAACCCATCCCCTGAACCTTTTTCTTTAGCAGTCCATGGATTTCTCTCTACTGCCAACAGAGCACGGTAAGACCCAGAAACACTGGTCCAAAAGGCAGTGGTCCATTGACTACAGCAACAAGTCAATCACTGCACCCAGTCTCAGCAGAATTACCCACCAGTTCCAGGAATTCCTGTCCCCATGGACACAGAGCACTCCAAAGGAACAGAGCTGGGAACAGAAGAGCAAGCTGCCTAACAAATATACCAGGGGTTCAAATTCTTGGCATAAAATCCAGCCTTTCCTGGTGTTCCTCAAGGCCATTTCACAACATAGCAGTTGCTGTAAGTGATACATAATCCCAGTACTTATGCAGACAGAATTAACTCAGAATTAAAGCTGTGAACTTGGTACACCAGACTTAGAAATTAATTTTTCACCTAACAGCTAGCTGGGATGAGAACATAAACAGGCAGATTAACTCTTTCAGAGCTGCCAGACCAGGCAGAAAAACTTGCATGAATTCTCTTGTCAATTCCCTGCTCTTTGGCTCACTCTTCCCCAGACACAGGGCACCGTGTCCATAGAAAGCTCAAGATTCCTGCAAAGGCTCAGACAGCAGACAACCAGGTTTCAGGGTGTTCGGCAGGATCTGATGTCCCATTGCCACTGCCAGAGCCAGCTCCTGACACAACCTGCACGTGCTCAGTGGGGTGTCTGCTTACCAAGAGCTGCCCAGATTTAAAAGGGGTCACACAACAGAAGTCACCAGAAATATCGGTGTGATTCCTCCCACACAGGGGAAAAAAAAAAAAAAAGAAAGAGGAGATTGAGGTCATTTAACTAATCATATTTAAAACACCATCTGACAAGGACTAGATTGGTTTTGGATTGTTGTAGACCTTGTGTAAATCTTTCTTCTCTTGCCTCCAGCATTGCTTCTGGTTGTCACTTGTTTACACAACTAGCACCACCTCACAGTGGGCATGGGGTCCCAAACTTTTCAACTCAGGTATGGACAAGAATAAACCACTACACTCCCAAGGCAAGTCTGGTCAGCAGGAGCAGGAAATGCACTGTTCAAGTCCTGTCCTCAGTGACAGAAATGCAGAGATGTGAGTGCAGACCACTTATTAGGCAAGGCAAATTAACAATTCCACATTAATACAGAGCTCAGCAAATCTGTTTATAGGGATTATGAATCCCATTAATCTCATCCCTATGGCAGTCTCACTGTTTTGTTTATGGCCATGTTTAATACAAAAAGCTCCTTAAGAAAGCTTCACCAGCCATCCTACCAACTGTTCACATCTGAGCATCAGCAGCTTCTTTCTTCTCTGTGTGCAGTGAGGCACGGAAGGGACAGGAATGGCTCTGGGAAATTGCCTTGGGTGACCCAGCTGTAGTTAATTTTAACTCTGAGACAGCCAGAAATCACATTCATGCACATGCACATCTCTGTCTTGATTTACAAGCACTTTCAGGATTGACAGCTGCCTCAGCCTTTCCACACATTTGATCTTTTTCCATCTAACCCGTTTCCCCGAAGCCCTGTTTTATTTTTAGGCATTTCATTCCTCCTCACTGCAGATAACACTGGAGTCCTTTTTGTTTGCATCCTCCTGAAGGTACCTCCTTGGCTCAGGCAGTGGCAGCTACAGCACCCAGACTCAGCATGTTTCATGAGCTCCAGATTCCCATGGGAATCTCAGCTAGACAGAGAAGAGGGGCTGTCTTTGCCAGCCTGGGAGGGAAGGCACGGTGAGGATTTAGCCCGAAGAGGTTCACTCAGAAATCCAGTTCCTGGCTTCCCTGTGCAACTGGGTCTGCTGGTGGCACTATGTGGAATCTGCCTGTTTTCTTCCCACCCATTGGTAGACATCCCTCCCAAAACCACTCATTCCTGCTCATGGTGTCCCAATCACCTCTGTCCGCTACCCCTCTCTTCCCCTAAAAGCCCTGTGAACACCAGCTTCTTACCTGCTCAGTGACCATCACAAAATTCTTACAACACAGTCATGTCAACAAAGACAGAAAGCCAGTTAACCTTTAACCAGCTTCCCCTAGACAGGCTTCTTTCACCTGCATCTCAAGCTGAAAGGCAATTTGTGACATGCATGGCCAAAACAAATAGATGGGGCACAAAGAAGCATCTGGGCTGAGCTCCTCTCTCTCCCTGATCAAACACATCCACAGCTGCTACTGCAGTCACAAAGAGGGCCTGGCATTTTGTTTCAAAATACAACCTCCAAAAGAGGAAAGTGTGGGGAAAACTGAAATAGAGAAACCAATAACCCCCATTCCAGCCCAACAGATGTTTATGGGAGAGAGTTATCTAATGAGGCAAGCACAAAACAAGGTCAGGAACTGCAGGGCAGGGACTGAAGTGTCCTTTCACTGCCCACTCCAAGGCAGGGCACTGCCATGCCTCAATCAGAGACAAAGAACCCCTATGATAAAGTCACCACATTAAACAGTAATTACATCATTTGAATGGGTAGGTATCAAGGTGCCTTTAGAGACTAAAAAGCACCAAGATACAAGGGAGAATCTGTGCCAGGCTCTCCTATGCATGCAGTCAAAGCTTGCTTTCTCCTCCCCTCCACTTTCTTCTTAACACACAAATATTTATTTTCTTTCATCCTAACAGTCCTTTTCTCCTCTCAAACAAAGATACCAACACTGATGACAAGTGGATGCAGCCAGTAAACAGTAGCCATTCAGAAGTTTCAGTGCATTTTGTAGGGGTTTATAAAAAAGTAACATGCAAAGGAAATGAAGTCTTGCTCTAAATACAGAGGAAGCTGGTGGACAGAATATAAAGCATTGGAGTGGAAGATTCTTATAGCAGCAGGGAAAAAATTACCCTGAAGGAAAAAAGTGTTCTTGGCTTTAGACAAAACCAAAACATACCATTAGTTTACTCCTGTATTTGCCCACTCTTTCCTGCAACAGAGTCAGAACTCACTTTATCCTCCCTGATGATGTAACTGCATAAACATTCCAGGTCTTGTGTGAAATCCTAAAGAGCTGTGGAACTAAAGCTCATAAAGTCTTTCACTTCATAAAATTTGCCTTATTACTTGAGCATAAATTTCCCTCTGACTGACTTTCTTATGTGATATTTGGTTTTGTTCCCTTTTTACTCATTTTTGGGGGCTTGTTGTGGATTTTTCCCATTTTGTTTTGTTAGAAAATCAGGATAAAGGGATGTCAGGCCATAAAAAGAGAGGACCAGAAAGCAAGGGTGGAAAAAATCTGACAAATACAATACTTTGAAAGAGTAATTTCAAGGGAGAGTCTGCTGAGCTCATTCAGAGATGGAAGAAGTAAAGTAGCACACAGTGTGGCTAACAAAAAGAATACACTGAGTCTAGATGAATTCCAGCTATACATGATGAAAAATATGTGAAGTAATTCTGAAGCAACAGCAGTAAGGCTGTGGTGAATTCTCCACCATTAAAAAAAAAAAAAAAATCAGAGAATGCTGTTCATAAAGGATATGCTGTAGCTCATCCAGAAGTTATGGTATTAAGTACAGGGTGGAGCTTTACAGGGCTGTGTTATATTTGGAGGGGTTTGGATCTGATGAACATAAACATTTCAGGCTGGAAGAGACTGCTGTGAGATGACATAGAAGAACCTTTTGACATTATCCTACTTAACTGCTCTGAAAACCAAGTTGATTTAGCTGCAATACACTACTTACCACCAAATCATCCTGAACATTAACTTGCAATTACAATCTTTCTTATAGTCCTTCTATATCCAACAGAATTATAATTATAAATTATACACTGACTACAGTTGTAAATAGAAACTGATTTTCTAAGTGTAGGCCTAAAAAAACCCCACTGCTTTAACTGATTCATGGTAATTTTCTCAATAAGTGACCCTTCTTAAGCTCTTAAAACTGGGAAATACATTTTAATGAGAGACAGCCCAGAGAACAGTCATATTCTAGTAACACAACCAGAATTACAACATATAAAGCACAACACTGTCAAGGTGTTAGGCAGACCTTTGTGGGGCTGGATCTATGGGAGATGATATTAGAGATGACAGAAGCCTTAGAGTAACCAGATTAGCAGGAAAAAATAAGAGATTAAAAAAGCAGGAGAGAGTCATAAACATCAAATCTAAGCTACTCACCTGAAAGGGAGCCTTTCCTGTTAGACACTGATAAATGATGGTTCCTATACTCCAGAGGTCAGCTTTGGCATCATAGTGTTGTGACATAATGACTTCTGGTGCCTTTTGGGGGAGAGAAGGGAGATTTCTTTTTATAAAAAGAAGTCATTTTGGTGTTGTTTTTTTTTTTAGCAACTCCAATAGATAAGTCACTATTATGCTATAAAACTTCTTGAGCTAGATTCCCCAATAACCATGAAGATTTACTCCCAATAAGACTGTAACACTACATTGAAAGGGCCACTTCCCTATTTAAGTGGGGGAAGCACAGACTTTCATTCAGAAGACAAAAATACATCCTAATATTGTGTATTTTGGGCAAACTCAGTACTTCCCCTTCTCCCAGTGTAGCGTTTTTTGCTGAATCCACCAGAAGAAATCCCATTGAAATCACAAACAGATCTTCTCAACCAAAGCAAGGAGCAAGACCAAGAGCAGCAAAGGCTCCCACTGCACAGGTCAACTCCAGCCTCCATCCTGAGCTGCACCACTTGGGCACTTCCCCAATTTAGCCCAAGACGGCAGCACATTAATTAAGCTCCAGGGCCTGGTGCCAAGGTCACAGTTGGGGTTCAAAGGCAGTGTTCCAGTCCAACAGCTTGAGCCCTGCTGTGCCTCAGACTCTGGTTTCTAATCCCACATTGTGCCCTCAGCTGCTCCCTCCCAGGCTGGCTCCAGAAGCTGGAGACAGTGCAGGCCCCCAGAGCCCCTGGCTCAGCAGGCAGAGCTTCAGGAGCAGCAGCAGAGGAGGGACAGGAGGGCAGGCTGGCTAATCCCACGTGTTTATAACTACAGATTTCATTGCACTGCTGCCAGCATGGAACAAAATCAATTTTTTAGCTCTGTTAGAAGCAAAGGCCACACGTAATGGAAAAAAAAATGGCAACAAGTAAATTGTGGACAGGAGCTTGGTCTGTCCCTAAGGGAAGGAGGCATGACACCAAAAAAAGCCAAAGCAGCAGGACAAGAACTGAACATGGAGGTTTCAAGTCTTGCCATGGCATAGATCATACTGGGGTTCAGACAGAAAGCTCCTTTTGGTAGGGGTAAAATACCTTTATGGTTTTTTAAAAGTGCAAAATGAAATAAAGCAGCAATAGGTTGTGAGCTAAAGCAGGGAATAAAATTCTGCCTTGCCAGCAGATGCTCCCAGGGCTCCTGCACAAGACCTACAATAGCAGTAGGGAAAGACTTCAAAACCCTCCCTAAATCCCAACTGAACCCTCCCTTCCCATCTTCCTTCAAACCCATCAATAAACAGAGAACAATACGAAACACTGGGATTTCTTGTAACATTCAGTGTTGTTCAAAATAAAAATAAAAAAACAAATAGAAAAAAACATCATCACTAGTTTCCTCCAGCCCTCTCAGAAAATAAGCTGGGTGTTTTCAATTACTTTCACAAGAGACTCTGAAAGAAAAAGTATCACTAAAAATAGACAATTCAGGAAACTCTCACAGGAGAGGAGAGTTACATCATCTTCACATATAGCATAGTTCAAATAAACATCAGGCTTCAAAAAAAGGGAGAGAGAGGAAGTGTGTTTTGCTTGAGGTGGTTCTGTGGAACAGACTATCAAATGCACTAGGCCTGTGCAGCGCAGCACAGTCCAGCCTAACTCTGCCCAAAGACTCCAGACAAAAAACTTAAGAGTGGATTAGACAGTGTTTGAAATTAGGTGCCTTTTACCCCAGGGCACCTGTAAAAACTTCAACCTAAATTGACTCACATCACCTTTTTACTTTGAGCTCAGACACCCACATCCCCAGGAACTATTACAAGTCTGGTTTTGACATTTTTATTTCTGTCTAGTTTTCTCATTTTTCCTTTCACTGACTTGATGTGACACCGAGACCTTGACTGCTGCCATGAGCACAAATAAGAGATCACCTCATCACAACCTGATCCCAGAGTGGAAAGCACAAAGAGGGTAAAAGGGATCAGTTTGGTTTCTTACACACATCAGCTTCACAGTCTAAGCAGCCATCCTGAAAGCATGGTTTATCCACATCTCAGCTGGAAGTTACATCACAGCACAGGCACCTGCTGTCTGACATTAACAGCAGCCAGAACTTCAGGACTGTGCTGGTTTCAGGCAAGTAAACAAAATTTCACCTCTGAGGAAAAGACTAGAAAAACACAAAGCCTTGCTTTTGGGAAGCAAAGCAAGAACACCACAGAAAATCCTCTAGAAAAATCACACTTACCATGTACATGGGTGAGCCACACAATGTTGCTGCCATCATATTGTTCTGCAGGTACCGGGCAAACCCAAAGTCAGCTGCAAAGAGAAACAGAGGTAGGTCAGGAGCAGACACCAGCTCTAGAGAGGCTGCACCTTCTCCAGTTGATTCTTCCTACTTTACCTTCACTTCCCATCACTTTTTGCAGCCTCTATCCCATCTTAGCAGGACTTTGACAGCTCTTCTTGATCAGCAGCATCCTTGTGCTAGTTATTAATGCACAGTACAGACACTACAGAAGGACACACCAAACCCCCAACAGTACTCAGATGAACAAACTCCCATCCCTCTTTCAGGGATCAGAACCCATTTGCCTGCCCTCTGAAATGTCAGCTGGGAAGGCTTTTCAGTGAGAATGTGCCAGTTCATAACCAGCCAGTTCATCTGCTGCTGTCTCAGCCTTTCATTTGGGGAACTGAAAGCTGCCCTCCATTGAAAAGGCTGTAATGTGAAACACATCCAGGAGGAACCACTACTCACCACTACCCACATTTCTAGACCACTCCTACCAAAATGAGTCTTGTTCTGTTCCTTTAGAAGAGCACCAACTGTACTAACCCCAGCACTAGGACAGATAACTGAGCCACAGTTCACTCAGCAAGTAGAGGAGCCAGGAACAAGGAATACTAAGGGGAATTACCTCTGCAGGTTACTGAGCATCTGATCATATGACACTGAGATGTTCTCTCAAGGTTACCAGATATTTCAAGCTAGGACATTGACACAGCTGTTTACACTGTCATCTGTCACTACTGAACTGGTACAGCCAGGTTCTCCCTGGACCATGTACTCCTCAGGGAGCACAAGGAGGGTTGCAGGTTACATCACACCCAGAGCAGTTGTGCCCACAGCCCTCCTGCCTGTTTGCAGCTCCCAATCCCTCCCTTACAGATATTAACCCTGCACTTGACAAAAAAACCCAAAAAAACAACAAAATGAAACAGAAAATTACATCAAAATGTTTCAGTCGAACAAGCAGCAACATTTCAAACTTTTCCACTGGAAATAATTTCCCAGCTGAAGGAAAGCACTAACACTTTGTCTCCACAGCACAAGGTTAAGGTGAGGAACAGTTTTACCTAATTGGTGTCAGCTTCAGCTCTGAGTTGTAACGTAACCAAAAGCCCACATGTGAGGGTGATGTCATCTTATTTTTGAGGGACTGCAGGGAATACATGTGCCCTGTAACTGGATTTCTGGAGCACTCATCCCAGCTACTAGTCCATCTGTGCCACTTGCCTGATGTGCAGAATGTGAATTTCTTCAAGATGCAGCTGAGAAGCCTGTCTCTGGTTCAGACTGAGAAAACTCCCACTTTTGGGTCTGCCTGACAACCCACTGCACTCTCTGAGGCCACTCAGGAGAGCAACTAGTGTCAGGTCTTCAGACAACAACATTTAACCTCAATACTATTAAAAGCTGAAGACAAAAGTCACAACTTCTGCTCATTTCTTGGTAAGCCTGGAGATTACAAGCCAATTAGGGCAGGCTGGTGTTTGTTTTTACTGAGGGTGGCACCATTCAACTGAGAGCAGAGCCTGCCCAATTCCTTTGTGTTAAATCTGTGTCCTGGCAGAGCAGAAAGCTTTTGCTCCTATTGCTTGCAGGCAGCTGAAGGCTGCATTTACCAGAGCAGCTAAGAATGAAAAACATTAGGGTGTTTTTGAAGCGGAGAAAAGCTTTTCTCCTCCTAGACAGCTCCCCAAAGTAAGATGGAGGTTTCCATGTGTCCATCACCAAACTCCTGAGTGCTCAGGGTGACGTTGTAGCGCTGCCTTACCGATCTTTATGCGAATGTTGTTGGGATTTGATTTCCTGCCTCCAGCATAGGAAAGGAGGATATTCTGTGGCTTCAAGTCCCGATGGATGATGCCCTTGCTGTGCAGCATTTTCATGGCACCTGCTATCTGCTGGAGAAAGAGCCTGATGGTGTCTTCACTAAGTGTCCGCATAGCTGGCAAGGAGGAAAGAAAAATAACCACAGATGAAAAACTTACAATGCCAGTTCTCTGAGGAGCCCAGAGGGCAGAGTCTCACAGCAATTAACTCTAATTTGTCATTCTATTCCCACATATGATGTCTTTCCCCACACACCATTTCTGAATGATTCCTACAGGCAACAAGGGAGAGCATTTGCATTCCCAGCTTATTCTGTGGTCAGGGCTGTTTTCAGCCCCAAGTCTCTCATGGTGAACTCAGGCCAGCACTGGGTGCTGAATCTGGGTTATTAACTGTGTCCAAAAGTGGCATCTGGTGAGGTTTAGGGCTTCCCTCAGCAAGAATTGCCAGGCAGATCTAGGCAAGCACCAGGCAGGGCTGTGGCTGCCTGTGAGCTATGGTCAGCAGCAGCTGGATACCCAAGGTCAGAGCTTTATCACAAAGACTAGGTCTAAAGGTGGAGCTAAGAGGAAAGGCAATTAGGATCAGGATTTAAGCCTGCAAGAGTCATTAAGGCCCATGCTAGGAAGGGTTGATAGGTTAAATTCAGAGTAGGTTAAGGCACATGGCCAGCAGGGATCTGTACCTTTAGGGTATGAATCCAAGTCTAGGCCTAACCCTTGTGCATAATCACCCAACCAAACCAGAATTCTAATCCCAAACCTAGTGTTTGGGTGAACCACAGTTCAGTACTTAAAAAAAGACCTTACCAAATGACCCCTGCAAACCATCACCTGCCACTCTCCACCCATAGATACAGCAAGAATACCTCAAAATGTTTTCACAAGCCAAATTTTTAAAAATAATGTATTAGTGATCAAAATCTGCAAATATAGAAGCTCTGGAGTGGCCTCTCCTGGGGTACAGGCTTCCCAGGGACCATGGTGTGAAAACAAACATTGAAGGGATTAAAATAATTTTCAACTGGCTCTTCTAATCAGAGCAGTGCAACATCAGCTCTCGTTATTTTAAGAACTATACGTATGAAACTCTTGCCAAAGCTGGGAACAGCCTGCTGAACAAACCCCAGGATCATCAGCGCTACCAGCCTGCCTCCTTGTCAGTCACTGAGCAAGTCAGGCTTCAAGCAAGCACCATTCCAGTTGAATAAAATAATTTCTTTTGTAAAAGGTTCCTGTAAATTACTTGGGACTTCATTAGAGCTCTTCCAGCTGTTCTCTAGTAAGACACAAAAACAGGCTGGCAGGAGCTTCAAAACATCACTCTACCCAGTCAGCTAGAAGGGAGGAATTCTTATGAAAACACAGCTGAGGCTACACACAGCTTTAACACAACACAGGAAATTAAAAATCTAACTTGTAAAATACATGGATGGGAAGCAGCAAGGGACACAGATAAGTTAAGCAGCGCTCAGAATAGAAAATAAACTCCCACCACTCCCAAGTCTCACTGGTCTAGGAAGCACAAGCACAGCTAAAGTGTCACCATGGCTATCAGGTGGTCCTGGACTCCCAACACGTGAGAGCAGTGCACATGTATATAGAGTTTCTCTCCCCTCACTGAGCCTTTTTCCTCATGAACTGGCACTCAGCTTGAGTTCACGAGACTCCTCTCCCAGAAGGAGAGATTCTGTGAAGCGATTTTAAGAGGCAGCTCAGATGCAAGTCTTCAAAACACACATCTTCTGAAAAAAGCACTGCCTCATCCTTAACAAAGCTCTCTCCAGCCTCCTGCTGAAATATCAGTGTACTCAGTTCCATACCATTTTCTGTCTATTGAAAGTCCAGCATCTCTTATCTGTGCTAAATATTCTCTCCAACAAAAGGGCTCTGCAGTATTTCTGCAATTTATACTCAAGGAAATCTATACAGTAATGGTTAAAACACCATCTTTCAACAAAACAGCAGGAATTCAAAAGTTTTTTTTTTTCCCAATTCAGCTCAGGCCCAGGAAAGGACAAGCTGATCACCATCCCCCAAACATGAAGCAAGACTTGAAACCTGATAATTCTTATTATTAAGGCAGCAGGCAATTACCAAGCTCCTGGCTAAACACACTCTGCCTCTAGCAGAGGAACTGTGGAGAGCCTTGTCCTGACCTGCAGTCCCAAGAGCGTGCCACGGCTTTAAGGAGTTCCCTCTCCTTTAGATAATTTGGTGGCTATAAGGCTAACACAGCACCAGCCACAGCTCTCAGCAAACCCTCCCTGATGTGAATTCTAACCCTTTATAATACTGAAAACAACAACATTGCTACCAAGATCACAAAAATCCATTCATCCATAGAAAATAGGGCTTCTAAACCACCTGTTCCTGCAGAATTTAAGCTTTTCCACTTCACATAAGTCCATACAAAGTTCTCAGCCCTGCAAAATAACTGGTTTCCTGGCACAGAGAATCTACACTGGGGTCTTGAGCCTGCATACATATTCCCACAGTGCCACTGCAGTAGCAGAGTGGAGCTACCATGTTGCAGGACTGAAAAATCAGACAGAGAAGTCTGCTGGATCCTCTGGCAGCATTAAATCTCACAAATCCAGGCAGGAAAGCAGGACTGGGAAATTGAGGCTCTGCCTTCAGGAACAGAAAAGGGACAGTCAGTTCCTTGGGGAGGGCAGGGGCAATACCCTTTTACCTCCCTCCATTAACAAACAGGCTGTAACACTAGAAAACAAAACTCCTTATCTCTCATACTCAGCCCATCAGTCTACTGTGTGACAGCAGCAATCTGCAACTGAAGGACAGAAACATAAATACAACTGACATTTCCAATGACTTCAGGATACTGGCCTGCAAAAGTCCTCCCAGACTAGCTACCAGCAGCACAGGGAATGAGAAGATTCAGAAAACTCATTCAATTTAGGTGCCATCACAAAAAAAACCCCAAAAAAAACCCAAACAAGTGGAGAACAAAACAACTCTCTTCCCTCGCTACATCCCAAACAGGAAACTTGTAAGTCTGTCCCTGTAAAAGGGGGATATTCTCATCTTCACCAGAAAACTGTTGGCAAAATACTAATCCTGCATTAAAGTCTGGGCATCCCTGTGGATGTCTGTGGTGAGCAATACATTCTTGCAGAGGATGCTGTTTCACAAGCCCTACTCTGCCATTACTGAGAAGCAATAATATCCCTGTGTTTATTTTCACAGGCTCCATTTCAGTGATGAGGCACTCTTACTGCCTTGGGCTGCTCAGGTCAGTAGATCAGGGAAAATATTTACTCTGGGTCACTGTGGGGCCCACATGCCTCGAGCTTTAAGGCAGAGAAAAAGGATGAAGTGCCCTGGTCAGCCTGTTCTGAGAAGTTCAACCTGGAAGAGGCTGCCAGGTGAACTGCAGTAAACAGCCCTTGTCATCTGATCCAAGAGTAGATGTACAGCAGTACACCCACTGACGTTGCATTACAACATCATTTTGGAAAAGTTATTTAGGAAAAAGAACATCTCCTCTTACCCACAGGTGTCACAAGTATCTCCAACATGGGCCAAATCCAAGTCACACTGAAGTCTGAGACCAAGCTGACTTGTTTGGGGCCTGGCTTGAAGCTATCCCATCTACCCATGGTCAGTGACACTCCTGTGAACCTTCTGTACAAGTCAGAAGACTTATTCCAGATATATCTGTGACAGGACTAGACCTTCTTAATTACCTGTCTGTAGAGGGAGAAAAGCTACAGAGCAATGCTTCAAACCCCTGGTTTGCAACAGGGTCCCTGCACCAGTTGGGATGGACTAGAAAGATCAAAGCTCCCTGCATGTGTCATGGTCAAACCAAGAAATTCCCTGCTATGATATGAAAGCAACAGCTTTAAGAAAGGTACAGATGTGCTCTTATGAAGTGTCCATAACAGCATGTGCCAAAGCCAACTCACAGAAATTAAGAAGGAATTTCAGCCCAGCCTGCTCCTGAGTACCTGAGGACACAATTCCAGTTATTCCTGTACAGAAGCTGGGCACTGCTGCAACACCTCCCACAGCTCCACCACGCACAGCAGAGACCTGCCACTCTCAGCTCAATACACCATGGCCTCCAGTGAAAGCAACATCAGGAGATCTCCCAGAAGGGAAATTGCATGGTACCACTCAAGGACACCACCACCAGCACAGCAGCTGTGCTGAGCAGAACACACACAGAGCCTTGGGCTGTACCACAGAGATGGATGGGGCTGCCCAACACCATAACCCAGCCAGACACACACAGGGCAACGTGCACCTATGCACGTCCTCCAGTCATGAAGACAAGGAGAATTAGAGTGCCTTTGGATTCAGCATGGAATTACCAGATTGCCTAATGCCTGTAATTAGAGGGCAGAATGGATCTGGAAGCTTACAAGCAACTCATTCAATGAGAACCAGGGGATTTGCATGTGCTGCTTGCTTAAGTGTTACAAGAACTACCAGCACAAATAGCTGAGGAGCCAGGGGGAAAGTAGATGCTGCAATTAAACACCATCACACAATTATCAAAATAACTGAAGCAGCACAATAACCACTCAATAGAGATGAGCCTCCTGAGTACCAAATACTGAAGAAATTAAAACTTTCCAAGATGAGTTTTCAATGAAAAATCACTCCTGTCAAAAGCACCCTGAGTGCCTGCAGAAGCTGGAAGAGGAGATACCCCACAGGAGCATGTGGTGGGATGCAGAAAGCTGACATTTATCTAGGCTCTGGGATCTGACAGTGATGGGAGTAACTAAACCTTCATGCTGCAGTCCTCTACTGACTCCTCCCTCTGGAAATTGGTGCCTGCTTGCTTCTCTTCACTGACAACCAGCACAAAAGTGCTAAGAGTTAAAACAAAACTAAGCACCAACTTCCCAGTCTCAACAGTCTTTACAGCTGCCAAACCAAAATATTTTATTGGTGAAAAGAGAGCTAAAGGTTAACTTTCTCACATGAACTCAGGCAAAGAAGGATCAAGTCTTGCACCAGGTAACACTCAAACAAACCAAACTGGGGTAAAACTGAATTTTATTTGGAAAACACAATTTATTGTCACTTTCTCAAACTAGCCACTAACTTCCTGAGTAATTTCCATCAACAGATCAGGAAGTGAGCTGTATTAACAGCCTAACTAATTGCATGCTTCACTTTTTTCTTGAGAATTTTTTTTGGGGGGAGGAGGGTGGCAGAAGGGAAGACAACAATGTACACACAGAAGTAGTAGTACAGATCAGAAGATTTTCTATAAATCCTTCTTTCTGTCATTTGTTTCTATAATTTCTTGTTTACAGGTTTGCAAATGAGAGTGCACAGCCCAGTGCTTTAAGATCAAGGTTCACTTCATGTGCATGAAAGCTAAAAAATTTAGCTTTCAAAGCCCATGCACTGGTAAAACTGAAGTTTTGCTATTTTTAAAAAGCATTTGATTTATAAAATTTGCATTTGCAATCAGAAAGAACAAGAAGGTACCAAATACAAAACCATCCTCCACTGGTGTCCATAAGAACATTTTGCCACCACTAAAGATGCTCCTTTTAGAGCACAGCAATACCCAACAGATGCAAAACATATCTAAGACAAAGCACACTAAAACTGGATTTTAAAAAACAAATGCCTGTCATTCTATCTCACCCACACTTTAAACAAACAAAACACATGAAAGAAAGAATATTCTTTTTCCTTCAAGTACTAAACCCTTTCTGAAAATTCAAGTCCACAAATATAATTCATTACCCTGTAGGAAGAGCGTGGCACGCTAGCATCAAGCCCCATATTATTATTCTAGGGACACCAACACTAGCTGTAGGGCAAATGTAAATTTATCTTTTAATCCTTCAATTTTTGCCATTTCCAGGCATCACATACCTCAATAAGAAGCCTGAAGTATTATCCAGCTGACTAGCTTTTAATTTGAACAATGTGAACAAACTTTGTTTAACCATGACCCAGAGCCACACATGAAATGAGATTAAAGTTGTCTCTTCACATTTAGTAATCTTCTAGTTAACATGCAAAACAACCAGAAAGCTTCTTTAAGGGAAAAAAAAAAAAGTCAGGGAAATAAAATTTAAAAAAAAAAAAAAAAAAAAAGGGCGGGGTGGGGGGACGCACANNNNCAGGGAAAAAAAAATTAAAAAAAAAAAAAAAAAAAAAGGCTGTGTCTGAGTGCAGCCAAGTATACTGTTAAACATTTTATCCTCCTGCCTGTTCTAGGTACTGAGGTGCAAGGTGATTTTCACAAAGACCAGGGTCCTGTACCTGTGCTGCACTGAAAAATACCTTGAGGGGTTGCCTGAGTCCCAGCAGTACAGCTGGCTAACCTGCAAAGCATTTGGCTTGATGGCAAAGACACCCTTAAGTCTCACCAAAAGGTTCTTCAAGGCACCAGGATCCCAGATACTTGTGCTCTACTCTCCAAAGACTCAAAAATTAGTGGGTTTTGTCATCCTCACAGCACTACTGCCTACACCACAGCTATCTTCAATATGCTGAAACAGGAAATATGTTCTGCCCTAGATGTGGGGACACCTTAGGGGTAACTTAGAGAATATACTCTTGGGATCTCATTTTAATCCAACACTACAGAACTGCAAGGCTTCAGTAGAAATAGCTTTCTTCTAGTCATCAAGAAAAGACAAACTGTGTCCCTAGCAATGTTGGAATATGTTTAACCTATAAGGCCATTGTAACTAGAATATATAACTACTGAAAACAGTCACTACTGACCTACATAGAAAGGACTACAAGACCAGCTTTTATTGTCATGGCTTCTCAGTTTTCAAATGATTATGAAGGGTGACCCTCCCAGAGGATATTTTCCATACTGCTGTACTTACTGTGAAGGTAGTCTGCCAGGTCACCACCATTACAGTACTGCAAACAGAACAGAAAGCTCAGTTAATAGAGGGCAAATCAAAGATGAACAAGAAAAACAGTAAACTTCAGTAGGGTGGCAGGCTTATCACAGTATTTAAACATAAATAATCACACACGTCAAAATATATATTCAGAAGTTGGCAGGGAAAAGCCCATTCCTCTGGGTTCCTCTCCTGTCCTATTTCCCCTAAATGTTATGTTGCATGATGATACACCAGCACCAACCAGCTCTTGTGCACATCCACTTCAAGCACATCAGAAAGGTAAAAGCAGAACAAAGCAGAGGGGTCACCACTGGAGACACCAGCAGAAAGCTGTTGAGAAAAGCCTGGGAGTGGACACAGCTGAAAACTGAAACTCCTCACATCAATGTTCCACATCATTAGGAAAAGTCAACAAGACCTCCAAGTGAGAACTGCAGAGCAAGGGAAACATTCAGAGGCTCTGCAGGTAATCTGTGTCCAGAACATTCTCTCTGGTGGATGCCTGAACACACACTCCCCCGTGCCCACCTGACCCCTGAGGTTCAGTGTCTGCACAACCTTCTGAGAGCAGCAAGATGAAAAATCCCCTGGCTGCTCTCTGCACCCACACTCTCCAAGGCCTGAGCTGCAGATTAGATTAACAAAGCCTCACAGGTGAGACTACCAGCAGGAAGCACCACTTGTGAAACATGCTCGTCTGCTTAAAATGGGTTTAAAAAATTCAAAAAGAGGGAAAGGAGGTTAAAAAGGAGAAAGAAAAAGACACACTCACCTCCATAACCAAGTAGACAGAGTTTGCCAGTTCCTGGGGAAATAGAAAATGGAAAATTAAGGGATTTATGCACTGAAATATTTCAGACATTTAATTGCTGTATTATCTTTTAAACAGATAATCTGTTCTCTGCTATGAGTCAGACTGAAGAAAGGGTAAAAACATTATAGGTTAATTCCTGGAAGACTGCTTACTTTGAAAATGCCAGGTATTTAAGCATATTATTGGTTTGTGAGAGTGCATCTGTTTAACCAAGCTGATCTCCTGTATTGTAGCTTGGGTTTCCATGTCCTTTCAGGCTCCAGGGATTAACAGTGGCATGCAACACAGATGCTGGCACACTGCTATCTTAGAGCATTAATCATTTCCACATTTAACTTGGCCCTTTATAGCAGCTGTGCCCACATGAGCAGGGCTAGGCTGAACAGAAAGATAAGAGCAGCACAACTTTGGGACCTGCAATTCAACCCCGTGGCTGAAAAGTGCCCAAGTGACACCTTCCATTAGAGGGCAAAAAGGAAAGATCTCAGACAAAAAATGTAACACTTGCTAACCATATTTTCTACGTGCCTTAACAGTGCCATTATCAGGTGGTTAAAGCTTTCTGGATTGTAACAGGGGTCAACACCAGCAAAGTCCAGGCCAAATCCTCATCTTCCTCAGTTCACTACAGGTGCTGCACTGTGATGCTCTTACCACCCTGGGAGTTCACCTCCTGCCTTGGCTGACCTCTCCCCAGCCCTGGGGAAACATGCACATATCTATGGTACAAGCACAGAAGAGTGCAGAGATGTGTCCCACAAAAATACAGCACCACAGAGCCACAACAGGAACTTTGGTGGCTGTGCAGCACATGGTGACAGCAGTGGCTACCTGTCACGTGTCCAGCAGAGCCACCAAACCGCTGCCAAAGAACAGACATGAAAACAGCCAAATATTTCAACCCTGGGTACACCCAGGAGGTCAAATGACTAAATCCTGTTGTTGAAACAGAAGTCAGACAGAAGTAGACCTACTACATAAAACCTGTAAGCTAGAAGTCACTCCTACAGCCTGTAAGCTAGAAGTCACTCCTAAACTCAAGACCCAGCTGGGGACACTCACAGACAGCAACTGTGTGGGTGAGTGAAGCCCTGAAAGCAGAGGCAGAGCATGAGATTCCATTTCCAGGACAGCATGACTTTCCTCACAGGCTGTTTAGATACCTGTGCACCTGATTCCTCTTCTGACCCAAACCATTCCAAAACCCCCAGCATCCACCCTAGCAGCTATTTAGTTTCCAAGCAGTCTCCACTCTCTGCTCTCATCCCTTTCACCCTGGTCTGTCCACAGAACTCTGCCTCCCATCAAGCTGTACCAAATTCCCTGCCTTTGTCAATCCCTGGAGTCCTCAGCACCTCTCGCTTTCTCTTCTATCCTTTTAACCTCACCACGTGAAATCTGGGTTTCCAGATGTCTGCTGAAGACTCGTTGGAGGAAGAGAGGGAGAGAGGAGGAAGATGAATTATCTGTGATTTGAGAGACTCAGCCACAGCTGCAGGGGAACTGCACCTTCCCTGGAGAGGCTCAAGCATCCACCAGAGCCCAGGGCCACCCTCCATTCTTACAGCTGTTCTCACTGCCAAGCCCAGCTGAGCTTCTAGAAGTCCCCTTGTTTGTTGAAAAAGCAATTTTCTGTGATACTTCAAGAAAGTGTTTGTTGCACTTCCCTGCATGACAAACACTTCTTTCAACAGGCTTTGTTTTTCAACCTCTGCATTTGAAAGCAGCACACATTAAGTCATCCAATTTCATACAAACATTGGATGAAGTAGGAAACCAGTCTGTGGCTAAAAGCACCAGCCCAGGGAAGCAGTGCAAGAAGAAAACCCCAAGCATCATCACAAGCTTTGCACATGACAAAGCACTGAGGGAGAATTCTCAGGAGCATTCAAAGCCCACCAGCTCCTGCTGTCCTAAGCAAGAAGAACAGAAAGCCAAGGTCGGTAAAAGACACCCAGGACTTTCACTTCTACAGGAACTCCAGCCCCAGATGTACCAGAAGATACAAGATACACCAGAAGTGCAACACAGCTGCTCTGGGAACTCACTGCAGAGCAAATGTTGGGCACACAGGAAGTGTCTGAAGTGTTTTCTGCAGCCCAGACCAAGTTCACCACTGCCACAGAAACAAGTTTCATAGACACTTGTGATCACTGCAGCTCAGTAACTCTGCACTTTAATATGCACAGTGCCAGCAGGGTTTGGGGAAGCTCAGTGCATTATTACCTACATAGGAAATGAAGAGGAACCAGAGCTTACACAAACCAAGTCCAGAAGATATTTGTAATAACTTATTAGCCAACAGCTAATGTACACTCTGCAGTTTGGTTGTTTTTCCACTCTACATTATTTAAAGACTCTGCAAACAAACATCACCAAGGAAGTAATTGATTTTTGGCAGCCAGTGTGTGCAGTGACCAGAGTTAAACAAGGACCTGCTCAGGCAAGGGAGATGCTCTGCCTGACTTTCCCAACAACAACATGACCTTGGTGGTTGGTGGTTTTATCTCTTCACTCTCTGTTGGTGTGATAAGAGGGCAATGCCTGAAAGGCTTGGAGGAGAGAAGTCAGTGGCTCCCCCAACCATTACTGGCAACAGCACCCTCTGAAAATCCAACCTCACCAGGCAGAACTGGCCAGAATATCTAGCAAGGGTATTTTCAGATCACAGTTGCCTGCAGCAAGGATAACAAACTTACACATGTACAGCTTCAGGATTTCAAGACCCACGTACAAGAAAGATCTGTAAAATTTTGCCAACAAAACTAAACACTTATTTCAAGAAGGGTCCCAGAAAAAAACTAGTGTTTGGAAAAAGCCAGTAGAGCTTACTGTAGTTAAAATAGACTCAGCTGTCTAAAGAGACTTCTGGTTTCTCAAACAGGCTGATGGACTTCTCTCAAGCTGATTCAGCAGCAGAAACTACTTCTTGTCCATTTTTATCCTTCCACTATATTTATGATTTTTCATTAACAAAACAAGGGAAAAAATACTTCAAGCCAAGTTTTGCAAGCTACCAGTTTCTCTGAAACCAAAGCAAAATGCCCAACCCACTCATTTCCACATCAAGAAAAGTATTACAGTTTGCTGTATTTTTGCAGAGGCTTATTTTCAAGAAGTGTTACAGATAATTTCCTCTGGACCTCTTATTCACATGTGGCCAGTCTGTACAGCCAAGCCTAATCCTGTCACTAAACAAGCTCAATGAAGAGAACAGCACAGACACAACCCCTAACTTTTCCTGTCAACACAAAGGGCAGCAGTACCCTGACCATGCCCCACAATAGCAGCAAAACGTCTCTGCCAAAGGCATTAAGCTGATAATTAATCAGTCTGGATCATTGCCTGGCTTGTTCTTGCAGCAGAGGCCCCAGTGATGAAGTTACAATTTAATTGAGTGTAAAAATAGGCAACAGCCTCTGTTGTCTACAAATAACACACATCTGCTGATGAAGGACAAAGAAATGAAGAAACCTCATTTAGCAATACACCATAAATCACCCCAAGACTGTGCTCTGTTACAATTCCTCACTGTGACACCAGGAGACATGGTGTTATGACATTAAGACCCAACAGTCCTGTCTCCCTTTAAATTTTCTCTCCACCCATACTGGAAGGTGGCATGATCCTCTTCTTGGAAAGAGTGTGTTTAGGTGTGTCCAAAGGGAAATGTCTGGGTGTACCCACAGCTAGTCATCCTCCCACCACAGCTTAAAAAGTCTCAGAGAGGAATTTTCCTTAGAAAAATCCTTCTCTGCACTCTACCCCTGAACTCAGCCCGCCACCAAGTTTAGAAAGGTGCTCAGGAACAGCAAAAAGTGGAAATCTGATTACACAACACTCCAAGATTCTCTCAGCAGTGCAGTATTCTCACCAATTTGTGTGAGACCAGTGCTGTAGTAGACTCTGGGGAAAAAACAGCAAAGAATGACTTCCACCTCACACAAGGCCTCTTTTCTAGGGCAACTGGGATGCAAGAAGAACACTGAAGATGAAGGCAGCTCCAGGGTTACACCCATGTGCTGAGCACTGTGGGGCTGAAAAGGCTCCTGTTGCCTACAATAGAGGAGCCATAAGAACTCAAGTCTCAAGACTAGTTTTACCACTCTCCTGGGTGTTTGCTGGCATCCCTGTGATGGCAGAGGGTTTGTGCCTCCCAGGAGATATCTCCTATGAGCTGCTCCACACCACCTCTCCAACAGCACCCAGAGATGCTGTCAAGCAAAGATAATTTTGCTGCACATGGATCTCTCCAACCAGGGCCAGGACTTCACCAACTGCACCAACACAACAGAAGCATAACATAAAGCTGAGGGTCTGACAGTGGAAGATAACACCAACTGAAAGCTAAGCTCTTCCATTTCTTTTTTGTTACTTCCCCTACTCACTGCAGCAGCACCACTGTGTATCACATCCTCCTGTTTTGCCAGCAGGATCTCATGGAGCCAGCACCTTTCTGACCTGTGGTCTCCAGTCATTGCTTTCTGACAGTGGCACTGGAGTCACAAACACAGTCCAAACAAACACAACTTTGCTTTACAGAAGTCAATGCTTAGGCCAATGGCATGTGGAAAATCCCTAGCTCAGGCAGGGGCTCCCAGGCTGACTGGGTTTGGGAAAAACAAACCTGCTGCTCTCAAGAGAGGAAAAAACTTTCCAAAAAGTAAAATCTCTAAGTACTGTTTCACTGTGGCTCACAGCTTGGCTTGAGCAGGCTAGCCTCTGAAAAGGGAAAGGAAAACTGTCATGATATGCAAGGATTATCTTCCAATGCATCTGCTGAAACAGAAGCAAGATAAGGGACAATAACAACATCAATCAGAAGTCTGGGAGAACCTATCATTGCTCATCCTTTGGAAAACTAATCTAAAGCAAATAGCCAGAAGATATTCACGTGCTTTTGGACCCCAAGTGAAAAGAAAAACAGGTCTCAGAGCGTCTTGTGTTTCTGTTCTCTGGCCCTGGTTATCCTCCTCACTCTCCTGAACAACATCAATAAGGAACTCAAGAACATTTTGAGCAGGCTTCCAATTCAGGAGACAATTAACTCCAATGAAGAAAGCTAAAACCTACTGCTACTGACTGGAAAGTGTTATTTCCAGAGTCAGCAGATCTGTGACTTTCCAAAATAATGAGGGCTTCTAATTTCTTAATGTAGACCCTGTAGAGTAATCATCAGAAAAAAAACCTGGCAAGGCCCACAAACTTCTGTCCACAATCGGCCCACAGTTGGCCATTGACTGCATTCTGCTTCCTTCTCACCTGCCAGCTTGCTCTAGGACATGGAGCAAGCAGAAGGGAGGCCCTGAAGCACAAAAATGGTTTATGGGTGGCCTTGCAGCAGGCAGATTTTTGTGGAACTGGAAGAACAGTGATGCCAAGGGTCAGCACTGCCCATTGCCCATTCCAGGCACTAGCATACTCTCCATTGTAAAACAGATGAGCTGCTTCAGGACAGGTTGTACTTCAGGGCAGATTAAAAATAGCAGGAAAACCATTCTCTAGTACTACACAGGCTTCAGGAAGGGAGGGAGACTATTTCCCATCCCCCTGGCAACAGTTCTAAAGTCTGCTTGCATGACATTAGAAAGCAAACAGGACGTCATGTCCATGGAGCTGCGCTTTCCCAGGCAGCTCATACCACCACAGCCAGATGGGATCTCTGCTGGTGAGGCAGCTCAGCCTCCAAGTGACCTGAAGAAACTTCACCGCCCCTTCCACTGGACATGAGCTTCCAACAGGTTCCTTCAGCCCAGCCCCACCTGTCCCCTCGCTGCTGAGCTTCACAAATTCACTGCTGGCCTCAAACCAAGCACTGAGACCCAACACACTTGCAGAGAGCTCAGACAGAAAAACCTGATTCTCCTTCTGTGGGGCCTCTGCAGGGCAGCACACTACAGCAGGTCACAGCTGGAGCCACCAGCGAGCCCAACCACAGAAACCAACGCATGGGATTCACATCCTAACAGGGTACAGAAACAAAGTGCTGGGTTTCACAGGTCACAGTTTCCAGGCAAGACCAAGAACATGCACATCAGAGCAAATTAAGTCTTGAGCTGCTGGAACACTGAGAAGCAATCCCTTCTTACAGCAGTCACGTTGCTCTGGGGTAACACTGCAGCTCCTACAGCATCTGGGCTCCCCCAGCCATGCACTGCCCAAAGACCAATGAATGCAGGCTGCAGCAGCTGCAGCAAGGAAAAGAGTGTAGGCAAAAAAAGAGCAGCAGAATCCTGAAAAATTTGGACTTTCTGACATGGGGTGGAAGTAGTTACCCCTCTGCCAACAGGCAGAATAATATCTAGAAGCTTTTCCAAACAAAAGCAAGCTCCTGTGCAAATTGCAATGCATTATATTAATGCTATCAAAAGAGGAAACTTCAGAATTCTAAAAACAAAAACAAAAATAGTCAAGATCTGATTTGCTTTTCTGTATTTATTCCTCATCTCCTTCCTGTATCACAGCCATACCACAAACTGAACATTTCAGGTTGAATTCCCCATTACCTTAAGCTCAGTCACATGTACCAGAATTAAATCCTTGCATACCTTAAAGCTGCATTTTATGAGCCTGCCCAATGAGCAGTGGTAGTGGGGGGAGAGCTAAGGGTTGAGGTGGATATTTCAGTTTTAATCACACTCATTGAGACACATTAATTTATTGAGATATGTTCAAATACAAGCAAAGTAACTCAGTCCCAAGGTTTGGTTTTAGTTTAATGTAGTTTAGTTTTAGATCAATGTAGTCCCCCTGATAAAGTTGGGAATTGCTTGGTTTTTACTGGTATACACCAAACATAATCTGATACTCTGCAAGAGTTGTTTTGGTTTGGGTTTTCCTGGTGTGTTTGTTGGGGTTTTTTTTAAGCAACTCTGAAAATTAGAGGTCTGACCTCCCAGGGTTTTCTAAGGCAGCTGCATGAGTGGGTGCCCTTTGCAAGTCTCTTTTCCATCCATTTATTTCATACTTCATTCACCAGATTTAAGAAAACAAGCACACTTTTTACCACAAAGGTGTGGAAACAAAGGGGTATAAAGAAAAAGAGCATGAGTTTTCTTTCAAATAAGAACAGCCTTAACTTAAGAAGGGAAAAAAAATCCAGTTACTGGAAGCCAGAGAAACATGAGATCAAATCCGCACTATTTAAACAGAGAAATGAGCACTTTTTAACATATTTAGTATGCTGGCTATGATTGCCAACCAAATGAAAAGAGCATCAAATGCAAATGAAGAGGGTGTGTGCAGGGTGAGGTGACACAGCACCCACGGGGACACACAGAGCCCACCCCACAGCCCCTGGGCTACCTCCCAGCCCTGCCTGTGGTCCCTGGGGTCCCTATCACACCAGCAGCTCTCACACCCCGGGCCACCAATGCCCTCAGAGCTGGCTGGGAGTCTCCCCCTTCCTCGAGGTTTTTAAGATACTTTGCTAAATGGGATCTCTAATGACTTAAAATTATGCATCTTTCATTCCCCCCCACTGGAACCACAGTCTGGTTGATCCCTACTATGCCAGCTCAGCTGACCTAATTCCTCCTGTTATTCTGATGCTAGGAGACAAGCCAGGTGCTCCTGCAGCCAGACTGAACATTACTGCCCTAAGCAACCAGTGATGCACAATTTGATTCATTTCTATCGGCCCCCCTTGAAACAACCTTGCTTAGTAAACAGATGCAGCAATGAGATCTTCACTTTGCATTCTGACAGCATCTCTATCTTTATGGTAGTATTAAAAGTCTGCACATTATAAAGCAGGAGACAATGCACAATGAAAGGGCCTCTTTGCTGTACAATAAGTATAGCAGAGGTTCCAAAGCTATCTGTGGGCAGGGCTCGTCCCTGCATTTTGCTGTGAGCATTTGTTATTACATTTCTCAGACAGGAAACATAACATCTGAAGACAATTAAGATGCTTTCTCTTAATCAAAGCATGTTTAGGTCTGCACCTGAGAAACACTGCCTTGGAAGATCACATCATTCATGTTCATTTTCCACTAAGTGTGCCATTTGCTACTGCTACGTGAACATAAGTAACAGGAGGGAAAAAAAAACCAACACCAGCCAGACAACAAAAAACATCAAGCAAAACCATGCATACTTACTCTGAAAACAAAACCAAACCAAAAACCTCTCCTTGCCTTTGCAAAGACCACCCCCTCTGCTGACCTCCCCTGTGCTTAGCTTCTCGTTCCCACTGCAGCTCACTTCTGGGATGGAGGTAGTGTGCCTCATGGAAGACCCACATCCACTTCTCTGGGTGTTTTTCCAAAGCAAACCAGAGCCATCCAGCTTGGATTCCCACCACCAGCACCAACCCTCTGCTTGCTGGTCTGTGCAAAGCTTTTCAGTTGGTTTCAACAGGTGGTGTGGGAAGGCAAGAGGAGAATGGAGGACACACCAAAGTGAATTGTGTCAATTCTCTATACAAGACTGAGCACTAAGATGAGCTTTCGAGACACACAGGTTTATTGCAGTTTCACAGTTTAGTGGCAAGTTGAGTCTAGTCACAAAACTAAATCTTTCAATTAGGCTTTGGATTGAGCCTATGAATATTTGAAATAAATTCAAACAGTGTTTTTCCACCTGAATTTAATCCCACCCAGCCACTGATTAGGAGACACCTCTTCCCATACATCATCCAAATCTTCACCTTCTTGCTTTGCTCACTCCAAATGTGTTCAGTCATCACAAGGATTTACATAGTGGAAATTTTCATGATGGAAACACTGGTGGAGCTTCAAGAGCAGCAGCACAAACAGCAGCCACCAGAGCTTTGCTATCAAACTGTGAATACAACAGCCTTCCAGTTTCCTATTACTGCTGGGAAACATTCCTTAATCTGTCATTATAGTCTGAGTAATGCTACCTTCCACAGGAGCTTTGGAGACCATTAACCACCACGTCGCTGGCTCTTCTCATGACACCTTAATCATGTGAGAGGAACACAGGTATGTGCTTAACACACAGCATGAGTAAAACAGTGACTATAATTTCAGAAATGTGGCAAGACAACTCCCTCTAAAAAAAGCCCATGACTGAGGTCTATATTTAGTGGTCAACATTTGCTGGATGTTTCTGTGACCTGCACAGTGGGATACTTGGCTGGGGAAGCCAGCATCAAATCGAAGTTCAACACTAGAGAACTCTCAACTTCCTATGGACATGGCCATTCTGGTCCGCTAAATTCCCAAGCATTGCCCTACAAAACAACTGGCAGAGGGTGGCTGTGTTTTCATCCTTTCCTCTTCTAGCTCTAAATTAAGCCAGATTCAATCTTCAGTAAGAGTGATTCCCTTCAACAGATGCGAGGATGCTGACGGAGCAGGACAGCAGACACCCCATTCTTGTCTGCAGCACAAACAGAAAGAGGATTGCTTGGCAGCTCAGAGAGCTGCACTTTACACCCACTCACCAGGCAATCTGCCAGCTTCGCTAGGGGATGGAATTAAAACAGGGTTTAAGCAGGCAGCCTGACCTCAGGAGAGCAATCTCCCAGACACAGAGTGCCTCTTTAGTCATTCCAAGTGCCTCGGTGGAGTCCTGTCTCCCAAGACAGAGCATGTAAACAGCAGCGCCTGAGGAACAGAAGATCCTGCATGAGGTGGCACGAGAGGTGGCCAGGCATGAGGTGACACTGCAGCAGCACTGATTCACCCAGCACCACGCTCATCAGTGCAGTGCTGCAGCAGAGGTGGGCGGTGCTGGAGGGCACACAGAAGGACACTGCTGTCTACAGGGGTCCTGGGGGACAGCAGGAGGCACACACACAAGATGCAGAGTAGCATCTAAAGGCTCTGTGACAAAAAAAGAGTGATGGTGCAGCCAGTACAGCACAATATCACAGCCCAGCAGCTATGGCTCTATTGATCACAAGGACTTTCTACACAGGAGCAACACAACAAGGCTGTCATTACCTGGCTCTCAAGACCAGCCCAGAGTGACTGATCACTAACCTGAGAAGCATTTGTTCTGCCACCCATGCCTTAATCCATGTGCACAAGAAAAATCTGCACTGCAAGGACTCTGTGTTCTTTGTCTCCAGGTGATACAGTCATCGCTGCAGAAATATTTTTGGTGAGTCTGTACCAGGTGACTGAGTAAAGCATTTGTCTCAGCTCATCCCAAACTGCTGAGTATAATGAACCAACCTGTTACCAAACTGTAGAAAGCAGACCCTCAGGTAACATTGTGCTGTGATGTTTCTGGCTCAGCCTGTGTCTTGTGTGACTTTAACAGCTGTGTTACTGCAACCAGTCCATCCCACCCGTGCTGAAATTGGGGGGGATAAACCTGACACAAAAACCACCTGATATCCACTCAAGCACAGTCATAGCTAGGCTGCTTTAAGAAGCAAGTTCAGCTCACAGCACACAACTAGGGAAAATCTGTCAGTAAAATAATCCTTCTTATTTCATGCAGGAAAATGCTTTCTAATATCCAAAGCATGACATGTCCAGATTCAGCAGATTTTCTGCCCTAGCACCAACACAGCCACATGTGAAACCTTCAGCTGACACCTATTCAACCTGGGGCAGCTGCCACAGAACAGGGAGGGAAAGACAACCAGAATCTCCCACTGCCCAAAGATCTTAGCTATATATGTAGGAACTTCTTCCTAGCGCTGGAAGAAATTTTCTGGCACACAGTGCTCCCAGGATCTGACAAGTTCAAGGGTTCCCTTCCTACCATACAATCTCCTCAGCTAATCAAGTGGTCTCTGATCACAGATGTAATGTCCTGAGACACAAAGGAAACCAAAGCCCTACACCAGACCACATGTGCTAAGCCTACCCTGTCAATGAACATGAAGAGTTGAGCTGATCCTCAGTCAGAGTCATGGAAACCAGTTTTCCAAGGAACTTTATTTCTATACCAAGTCCTCCTTTGGCAGAAACCATCATTTGTTGTTACTAATTTGCACCTTAAGGAACAAGGGCTCATCTGGCTGTTGTCAGAGTAAAAGGACTTCTGGTACTCAGATGTTCCTCTGGAGCACTCTGCTCCCCTGGACTGCTGCAGACTGGGGACCCCAGCAAGCCAGCTGAGGGGTCAGGTAGTGCCCAGCAGCAACTAATACACCCCACACATGGTGGAATACAGCTTTTACTGTCTGCCAAACATCTCCTGTGCCTGGAAAAACCCACACCACAACTCCACACAGACACTAAATAGACAGCACTTTTAGAAATGTAGTACAATAAGATTTATCCTCTTTTTGAGCAGGGGTTCTTGCATTAGGCTCCTAAACTATTAACATCACCTCTCATTAATATGAGAGCACATAATAATGGGAATATGCATATTTCATTTTGTGAGCCATTCTCATGTACTGATGCTGTTCTAAGGACTCCAGAAAGGGGATCCATAAAAGTCCAGTCACTGCACTTTTACAGATTAAACATTCATCAGAACCATTTATTCCTAGAAAGTTTCCTATTTTGTCATTATTTATGAACCAATATCACAAAGATCTGTGAAATGAGAAGGAACACAGCAATTTTCCCGGATTTGAAGGATAAATTAAGGGTGCCAGGGGGAGAGCTGCTTGTCAGTACTAAATGTCAGTACTGCAAGTGTTTGTCTGGAGCAAATCTAGCCTTACATCAAAAAATCTCATGTTGTGAGAGGTCTGGCTAACATGAGTTTTTAACCAGGAAAATGCAAATGAAAGCATCATTGGGTGTAATCACTCGCTCACAGCCACTGTGGTTTTGGTAACCATTTCCTCGTGTGCAAGAAACACACGAGTAAAAGTCAGAGTCGCTGTTGACAGGCAGTGCAGAGGAAGGGAGGACACAAAATGCAATGACAGACAAAGCTACAGGGCAACAATAAGTTTCACAGGAAGTATTTTTTTCCCTTTTGCTCTATGTTGTAATACAAGAATAAACATCTTCTGTTTTAGAAAGCCTACAAGTAAGGATTCAATTAACTGCAAATACGGTATTTTTGAGGATAAATACATATGCAGCTATGAATAAATCTCCTGGTCTGGTATCAGGGGAGCAATGTAAGTAGTAGTCTTTTCCACAAAGTAAGGAAAGGTGGGCAGAAGCCAGTCTTCCACAGACCTGCACTTTTACCTTTGCAGATAATTTACTCTCACACAACCCTTAAGGAGCCACAGAGCAAAGACAAACATTCAGACACACTGATCACACAGTAATATGCGGGTTAACTGCAACAGACTGTCTGGTAATGGATCACCTCACACCAGAGGAGAGTCCACACCCAATGCCCCCTAAATAATCTCATTTTCTCTGAGAAATCAAATTACTCAGGTCATACAAGGACTCTATGACATAGCTGGTAACTAAGCACAAACCTGGACCATTCTTAAGTTCCTGTTTTGTGGTATCTTACATAGCTTCTTGCTAAAATCTTACCAGACTACATGGCTAAACACAGAATTTGATAAAGCTCACCACAAAAGGAGAAAAACACATTTCTATAATTGCAACAGTGATGAAATTGCTCCTTTTGCAGAAAACATCTTTGAGTTGCTTCCTATTCAGCAGTAATTGGAAGCAGGGAGAGGAATCTAACAAAAGTTTTGAAAGATCTCAGTAAGCATAAATGCTTCATACAAATGCAAACTATGAAGTGCAGGAGCAGCTACTTAGTCTCTCAAGTGAAAAGTTATTAAGCAAATTAGGAAGGTACTCCTTTAGGAGAACAAAAAAAAAAACCAAAACAAACCATGAGATCTAGTGCTCCAAGTGGGCTGTGCCCACAGGAAGCTCACCCAGCTACTCTGCAGCGCTGATCAGCCCAAAGGCTGCTTTGCCAGACCAGCTCCGAGGGCTGGCTCAGGAGCAGGGCACAGCTATCCAAGGAGAGTTCCCGGCAGCAATCCTCACACAAAATCACCTACACAGCCCCCCTCTCGCCAAAACAACGGCAGGCATTAGCCACTGTCCAGGGCAGCCCTGCAGAGCCCCCGCTCCGGCAGGGACGGAGCCGGGGGTGTCCCAGCACCGGCTGTGACACCGGGTGACACCGGCGGACTACAGCACCCAGCAGGCACCGCCGGCACGGGCTGGCACTCACCGCCGGGGCTGACGCGAGGCACCGGAGCCAATCCACGGGAGGAGGAGGAGGAATGTCAACAAACACGGCGGCCTGCGGGACGCGTGATAGCAGCGCCAGGGCAGGACAGGGCCGATAAGCCGCGCCAGGGCCGGCCGGGGGCCGGGCACGCAGCGGGCACTCGCCCTGGACCACCAGAGCCCCGCATCCACCAGCACTGCCTTGGCATCCCGCGGGGTTATGTTTTAAAAAGCGTTCACGAGCGGCAAAGAAAACTTGCTCCGTTACCAAGCAGGATTTAAGGAAATAATCCAGGGGAAAAAAAAAAATTAAAAATCGTTGGATGGTTTGCGTTTCGCAGCAGATCGGTTTTAGCCCCTCTAGATTAGATCTTCAGGGCTGACTTGGAAGGAAAAATGTCTGCTGCAATTTTTAACACTTAGTGACGACCACAAGGGCAACAGAAAAATGCCAATTAAAATCCTCTGGACTAAGACAATCATGTGCTACAAAGTCATGCTTGCACTATTTTTACATGGCATAGGAAAAAGAATTTTTCTCAGGGAGTGTATCCATACCAGAGAAATAAAATAAAGAAGTGGGCAATCAAAAAAATAACTACTGTTAATTTTATTTCTAACATTTTGAGAACCTAAAAGCTTCCAGCACAGACATATTCACCACACCGCATTTCACTGTGTAACATCCTGGAGCAGAAGTTCCCACCTCAACTCCCAACTGCACATGAGTTGTGTGGTCCAGCCAACAACTAACACATGATCTGCTGTGTTTGTTTCTTTCTCTAACTTATCAGAAGGCTTTCTCTTCCCCCTGCCTCCCCTCTGTGCCAAGTACACATCAGAATACAAACACTTGTTAAAAAGTGAAATTTCACAAACTCCATTCAACTTTTCCCAAACTTAGAATGCTTTGACATAATTGAATGTATTTACCTGGAAGTCATACAAGGCAACAATGTTTTCATGTTTCAATTCCTAGAAAAAGTAAAAAAAAATACCGTAAGCTAGGAGCAACAAAGGGCATATAGAATAAAGACTGAAGAAAAGAAGTCAGTCTGCCTTTACCTTAAGAATTTTTATTTCCTTGCCCAGCAGTGTTTGTGATTTTGCAAGGTTCTTCTTGTTAATACATTTCACAGCTACTTCCAGCTCAGGTTTCTGAAACAGTACATAAATAACACAAACAAATGTAAATTTCACCATTCATTCACATTAGGATAAGCAGCCTCTTAACAGATTACAAATACTACCCAAAGAAGTGTCTTGCAGCACCGGTAAAGGCCTCTCACTTCACATCCTAATGCCTTCTCCTTACTTGTTCAGACTTGCCCTTTCCTGAATTATGCTTGTCAGCCCAAGGAGAAAAGCCCAAGGTTTAGGGTTTTGTTACTACTTCATACAATGATTATCCTCTTATTTAATCACTAGAAATAAATGCACTGTGGGAGCCGTGGCTTATCCCAAGCACTAATGATTGAAAATCCACTGCCGGATTGGTTTCCTTTTATTTACCAGTAAGAGATTTCTCCTCCTCCTGTTAAAATTAAGTGGAGAAGGAGAAGACTTCACAGACACACACAAAAAAATCCTAAACAAACTAAAGAGTTCCT
This sequence comes from Hypocryptadius cinnamomeus, assembly GCA_013400635.1. Taxonomy (NCBI): domain Eukaryota; kingdom Metazoa; phylum Chordata; class Aves; order Passeriformes; family Zosteropidae; genus Hypocryptadius; species Hypocryptadius cinnamomeus. The sequence continues at coordinate 203,936 of VYZP01071144.1, forward strand.
TTCATAGACAGTGTGTAGGAATTTTTTCTCCCTTGTTTTGGAGGTGGGGACGGGTTTTAGGTGGCTCTGTGGGCACCTCACAGGCAGCTGACGGCCTCCCAGCCCCAAGGTGAAGCCACCTGCCCGGCTCCTGCCGGGACACACGCCTGCTTGGAAGAAACTCCAAGGAGAACAATAAGAAATAAAAATAAGCACCCCAAGCCCGGGGTGATGCCCAGGCTGGCAACAAACGCCGCTTGCGGCGGGGATGCGGCGACCGGGGCGCGCTGCCCCCAGATCGGCCCAGAGCAGGAAATAAATAAATAAATGAAAAGCAGAAGCGGGGAGGGTGGAAATCAAAAGCAGGGATTCTCACCTCTTTGTGCCTGCCTTTGAAGACGACGGCGAAGGCTCCGTGCCCGATCAGGTCCTTCCTGCTGAACTCAAACTTTCCCACCGTCTCCATGGCGCTGCGCCGGGGGGTCCCGGGGGCCGGCGGGGAGGCTGCGGCCGGGACGGCTTCAGAGCTGCAAAGGGACGAGGAGGAGGAGGATGGCGGTGATGAAGGAGCTGCCTTTAAAGAAAATTAAACCTCTCCCAATCCAAACGCGACGGGGGTACCCCCCGCCACCGCCCCCCTCGGAGCGGTCGGGAGCCGGAGCAGCCCCGCTCCCGCCGGCCCCGGTAGCTCCGCGCCGGGCTGCGCTGCCCACCTCGCCCTCGTCCATGGGCTGCCTCTTCCTGCCGAGCGGCCGGGAGCCGGGCATTGTCAGCGGCCGGGGCGAAGCTGGCTCCTCAGCAGCGGGCCTCCCCCATCTCCTCCTCGGGCCGGGCCGGCGCGGCTCCTCGGGCCCCGCTTCAGGCGGGGCTCCCCATGCCGAGCCCCGGCCCCCCCGCCGGCAGGCGCGGCTTCGCCGAGAGTCCACCTTAAGCGCGATCCACCTTAACGCCCGGTCCGCCTCACGGCAGCGCTCCACCTTAAGCGCGATCCACCTTAAGGGCCGCCCGCGCCCCCGGCTGTGAGCGCTGGCGGGGCCGGGGTCGCGGGGCCGGGGTCGCTCCGCGGGAGCCGCCGCTCGCTCGGCCGGNGGAGGTCACACAATCATGGGATGTTCTGAGTTGGAAGGGACACACAACGATATTGAAGTGCGGCTCCTGGCCCTGCACAGCAGAGGAATCCCACCACGTGCCTGAGAGCATTGTCCAAATGCTTCTTGAGCTCTGTCAGGCTCGGTGGTCACCACTTCTCTAGGCAGCCTGTTCCAGTGCCCAGCCACCTTCTAGCGAAGAACTTTTCCCAGTATCCATCCTGAACCTCCCCCGACACAGCTTCAGGCCATCCCCTGGGGTTCTGTCACTTGTCACCGCAGATCAGTGCCTGCCCTTTCACTTCCCTTCCCAACCCCACAGTTGTACACCACAAAAAGGTCTCCTGTCCTTCTCCTGCAGGCTGAACAGACCAACTGATGTTTCAAACAATTAAACAAATGGGTCTGGTTGGGTGAAGTTCACTCCAGGAGCTATAAAGTGTCCAGGTGGACCCATCCCCAGCATCCCCAGCACCCCTTCCTCTCTCCCAGCATAGCCCACCTCCTCCTCCACAGGTTCTGGCCCTTCTCCACCCGCTCCTGTGCCAGGGCGCCACGGCTCCTCCAGCTCCTCCACGGGAAGCCAGCTGGGCCTCCAGAAGTGCCCGAGGGTGCCTCCATGGAGCTCTGCTCTGACGGATTCTTCTTGATGTCCTGCTCCAGAGCTCGGCATGGAATCACTGCTGCGATAAGAAACCTTTCCTGGCCCGAGCCTGCTGTGTGGTTTGGCCATCCCATCTCCTGCTGTGCAGTGACCCACAAGCTCTGCCCTGTGGGTGTGGGCTCACAGGTCATTCCCTCCCTGGCTTGAACCTCTCACACGTTTGCCCCATCCTCTGCTCCAGGCTGCCCAAATCCACCAGCCCTGGCAGCATCCGCACCACTTGCGCACTCCCTCCTGTTTGTGCGCTTACCACAACGTCAAATTCCAACTGCAGAGAAAACAACGCTCCTCGTGGGCAGCACCGCTGCTCGCACGATCTGCCTGAAGTTTGTTTTTTACCCAACTGCGCGGTATCGACCCAGGTATCGACCTGTGCCAGCGCTGCAGTTCCAAACACGCGCTGCCCGGGTGATGCCAGTGGCTCCGCAGACACCCAGCACACAGGGTGCTCGGTGTTGTGACGCGGGGTGGGTGCAGTTATCACCATTCTCGGCACAAGTTGGGCACACAAAGCACTTCACAGTGTCAGGACGTGTTATCTACACAAAGGCAGTGGCTGTCTGATATGCTATCTGGCTCATAGGCTGTTGTCCTTGGTTCCTACATAACTGGTGTTCGGGTACCTTCCTCCACTAGTGGGAAAATGACAATGTGTACTAAATGCCAGTATAAAGAAGGCAGTGCCTGACTGGTAGGGATTGGCATCTCAAATTCCAGCAGTTTAGCACTTGTTGGGAACTGTGAAAGTGACAAGGATATTCTTCAGTGGGAATCCGTAAACTGTCTCTGTTGAAGTAGCCCTTAAACCAAAACAAGACTAGAGCACCTTTGTAATTTCAGCAGAAATTAATTTTAGAACTCCTCTAAAAAAACATACAATATATTTAGCTACTTGTTTTCTTTCACACTTCTGTATCATCCACATCTACAATTTCAGGCCTTTGTCAATGATCATAAGGGGTTAATTTAAAAACTAACACAGAAACCAATAAAAATGTCAATCATCATCAAACTTTCAAAGAAAAATTGTACTTGGCAAATGATGGACTTGGGAATTAATTTTACCCCTTGTTAAAAGCCACTGTCTCTAATGCAGAAGGTAATAGTTGAAAAAGTTTAAGGCAGGAAGTGAAGAAAATGTTTTGAAACTACTTAGATGATTTCTAAGCAGGCAAAATCTTGTATCTGCCTTGGCTGGAAAGCAGCCAGAGCACTCTGGTTAGCAAGTGCACTCTTGCAAGAGCTGTGGTAAAATCTTCAGTGCCCACAGGTGTTTCTGCCTTTCCTTCTCCAGCACAGCAAAGACACACAGTCCTGGGTGAAGGAGGAAGTTGATATGACTGCTGTTCAATTAGAGTAGAGGCCAAAATATCCCACTGATGAATGTCCTTTGTTCTGTACTGAGTGTGCTTATTTGTTCCTTCACGTGCTGTTGGTTGTGAAAAAAAAAGTTAAACGTAAGTTAGATTTGACTAAATGTGGGTCCTAAGGTAGCTCTTTGCATGCAGCTGTTTACAGAGCCAGGTGGCAAAGTCAACCTCCTCTCTGCTGACATTTTGGTTTTGTTTTAGGCAAATTTGATTTGTTTTTAAGCAGGCTCACTGGGTAGCTTTCTAATGAGCAAAAGGGACTTCAAGATAGCAGAATAAAAGTCTGTACTAGAATCAGGACCAAGTAGTACTGGATGCCATGGGCACAAGAGGCATCACATGCACTTTGAATGATCAGTTTAATATTTGTAGCAATTAAACATCTTTCAATTGTGTGTCTTCAAAAAATAGCTTGGTGAAAGTATTTTGAACTTCTACAAAAATTTAGAAACTTCCCCCAGGACCACTAATAAAATGTAATGCCCCTTGACAGCAAATATGAGTTTGAGATGTTTGGAGTGCACTCTGCAGACACATTTGTTCATTTTGGAACAAAGAGGGCTGAAAAGCTTTTTAATTAAATGTAGGATTCTTCAATTTTTTTTCCTGTGGTTTGCTGATTAAAAGCTTGTGTTGTATCAATTCTTGCCTGATGTCCAGAATTCAGTGAGAGTATGTTTAGGCCAACATCCAACACATGCAAATTCTGTTCTCCTCCCACAGTCTCCCATTTGCTAATCATGAAAGCACTACTGCCAGCACGTATTCAACTACTTCCTCAGATGGAGGCATTAATCTTTGAGGGGACAGAGTAGAGAGTTCAATTTACTAATGCAAAACATCAGCGGGGGAAGATCTACTGCTGAGATTTACAATGGGTGGAGAATAATATAAGCATACAATACACCCACTGTGGGAAGCCTTGGAATATTATCTTGAAAGTCTCTTTTTAATTTAATACAATTTTATTATTTTTTTCTAATTTAAATGTAAAGGAAAGCAATGGTCAAGTGATATCCTGATGACTCAAGTAATGCTCTTTTCTAATACCATGTTTTAATCAGGAGTCATAAATATGGCTCTTTCTACCTCCTGTAATCCAAGAGTGCCATCCTTACCTCTTGGCACAATGTAATTATCTCTGAGCTGGGGAATTGGTTAAAGCTACAGAAGTGTGAGGGAATTATGTAAGAAACTCAGAGTATAGATTTATAATAAAGACAAAATAAAGATTTCCATTAGGAAATTTTCATATTTTCATGATGTTTTTCTAGACAGTTCCAGCTTCTTAATACAAGCACTGCTGTGGGCCAGACAGCCATCTTTACTAAGATCTTGTCTTTGCTTTTCTAGTTCAGCAGCTCCAGCCTGGTGTTCCCCTCAGTGCCCAGTGAGAGATCAGAAGCTTCCCAGCAGCCACCCATGAAGCTGAACCATGAAGCTGTGTCTGAAAGGCATGGGGCAATCCTTGCCCAGACACAATCACAAAGAACAAGTTCTTTCCCTTGCTGTGTATCTCTGTTTTGAACTCAGAGTTCTGCTCGATGCAGAAGGAATCTCCAAGGCCTTCCTGTGTAATCTTTTCATTACAGCAACTGCCCCAGGGACACAAGCACTAAGGGATGGGACAGCAAATCAATATTTCTGGGGGAAGTGCTGGATTATGAGGCTTGGGCACATGAGCAAGATGTGACTGAACATGTTACTGCTCATAGGCTGAGCCTTATAATTGGTCCCACATCTCCTCTTTGTGTGAAATGAGCACTGAAGCCTGAAGATGAGCTTTAATAGGTGCTGTAGCTCAGTTGTAGGTGTGCTGCTGCTGGGTAATTATTTTCTTCACAGAAATGTGTGCTTGAAACTGGATATTCGCAGCCAAAGAAGATGGACAGAGTAGCACAGGAGGAAAGATCAGAGTTTGAGTTTCAGAATACCTCTGGATGAAAAGCAGACTCTGTATTCATATGGATTCAAAATCTGATGCAAATTCAGACATGTTGAGGCAGTTACACATCCGCTTTCCACAAACACCCTGATGGCTGAGCATAATCACCAGTATCTGGGCAGAGCCAGCACTAGCCTGAAAGCTGGAATTTTTGCCAGGTTCATCAGGAAGGAGTGAAGGTACTGAATATGCAGTGCTTGGCTGAAGATCAGTTTGGTGGAAGAAATATGTGGAAGTCTACAAATATCTGTAAATTGTAAAGGTAAATATTAGCCTGGCATTAATGAATGGAAGGGAAGAAGGGAAGCTACAGGCTGAATTTAATGGAACATTAAAATTATGTTGTTTGATCATACTGGTTTCTGATGTCTGCTAGTAGGCTGGATTCTGGCTCAGTTACAATAAGGATAAAACAGAGATTACAGTACAACTGCACCAAATTCACCAGGATAAGCGAGTTTTGAACACTGCCTTGTTGTGTTGCATTCCTACACAGGCTGAAGGAGTAGATTAATCTGGAGCTCTGAAAGCATCTGCAGATTTACAGCAGCAGTAGAAGTTGTGTCAAGAGTATTGTTCATACCGCACCAGGGACCTGCAGAAACATAATTCCAGCTCTGGTAAAATGCTTTTGTCTTAGGAAAGGAGTGATCCTCCACTCCCAACATCAGCTCTTGATCAGTAAAATGAGACACTGAATTAAGTGATGGAGTCTCCTATCTGCACCCTAACTTTCACAGCCAGCTCCCTGCATCACACAGAGCAGAGTTTAAAACATTTAGGTGGCATTCAAACATGGGATAGCACTGGTGGAAGGTCTGAGTATTTGAAGTATTAGAGCATTGAGGTTATTAAAATAACTGCTGGAGCAGTGTGGCACTTAGCATGGCACACAGGAGTGGGAGAGTTGCTTTCCATGTGCTTCCATAGCCCTGTCATAATACATTCTGGATTTATTTATGCTGTGAGCCACTCTATTGATTAATAGTGCTGAGAGATTTAACTAGCCACTGAATTATCCTGGCAGGCTAGGTCTGAGATGTTTTATTACCCCCCTCCCTGCACATACACACCAGCTTACTGAACAGACATTGTGAATTATTGAAGGTGGCATTTTCATGTGCTCAGCAAGGTGCTCTGGCAAGGGCCTTCCTGGGTTCCCATGGCATTTTAGTATCAAATGCATTTCAGCTACTGGCAGAGGGCTCTGGGCACTAAAGGCTGTGCTCAGTGTTCAAATCTGTTAGTGCTCACATCAAGGATCATTACCTAACCTGCCTGCCAAGCAGCTGATTATGTTAAAATGAAGTTTGCCAATAAATAAGAGTCTGCAAATCCACCCAGAGCAGTCTGTTTTCAGGCTAATTGGAAGCTATTTTTTGCCAGAACAAGTACTGCTTGTCCATAAATCAGCAGCTTTCGTCGTGCAGTTCCTTACACGATGTTGTCTCTGTCCTGGTTGGGAACAGACCCACTCTCACCACCCTCAGCTTCCCCCCACAGCCACACACACACTTTGGTGTGTGCCATCCACGGGGTCCCTTGTGCCAGTCCTGGTGAAGCCAAGGTTTGTTCAGGGTGGGATATGGGCCTCACTTTAGCCTGTGCTCTGGGATCCCCTCCAATGTCCATGCAAGTCAGCAGGATCCTCTGCAGCAGCTCCAGCATGCTCCAGCACCAGCCCTGCTTCTGTGGCCTCTGCATGACTAGTACAGGGGAAGCCTCCGGGTTTAAGAACCCTCTCTTTTCTCTAGCAGAGAGCTGAATTCATGGTCAGAAAGAACCCTTCAGCCCAATAAAGTCTTTCCAAAGGTGGACAGTGAATTCACATTTGTCACTTTCGGCATCTCCATCCTTCTCAAAAGCAGCCTTGAGACAAAATTCACCAATGAAATCTACAATATTACAGGACTGCAATGACTTCCCAGGGAAACCTGTATCTGTCCTGTTAAGAATCAGAGGCCTCGTTGCTTCTCCTTCTCTAAGAGCTGCCCATTTAAGAGCAGGTTTAACCCCCTTTCACTGCTGGATTACAGCAAAGAGCCACAGGAGAATGCAGGCTTATAGAACAGTAATTTCTTCCTCTCTGTCATGAACCTGCGAGGTCAAGGACATGCACCAGTTTAAAAATAGGATTGTCAGGCATTGTCTTTGCATCTGGGTTCTTTCTGGGGTTTGGTGCATCAGCACTGCTGCCCTAGAGAAGGGAGGCACAGCCAGGAGCACTGTTCCTCATGGGACAGCTCATTTGGGATTCCTAACTGCTTCCAGCAAGCTTCCAGCTTTGCCGTGGGAAGGGATTGTTAATAAACTTTCCTCTTTATGACTAACTGGCTCAGAGCTGTCTTTGTTTTCAAGCAGACCAGTAGCACATACAATTTTAAGTAGGCATTGTTCCAGGCAGGGCCTTACTCATGCAGTGTAAAGCTGGGCAGAAATGATAGCTTCCTTTATTTACAGATGTGTAAATAACAGCAAGGAATGGCCACAGGAGATAGGACGAGGCATAAGAAGCTCCAGCAGTGAGGAAGGAGCTCTCTGCCCCTGCTGATGGGTTCAGGAGGGGAGCAGGCTGCCCAGATCACTGCTAGAGCCTCCCTGGGACAGGTTGGGCAAACACCTGGCAGGAGTGACACAGTCAAGGACAAACTCTGTCCTTGGATAAGCAAATTGTGTCATGCTCTCTCCCCTGTTCTGTGGTTTGTTTTCAGTGTTTTGGTTTTGGGCAGAGGCTGAAAGTTTCCCTAAAAGCCCAGGATGAGGTGTTACTCCAAAAACAGGCCTTGAAAGTTATCATGCTAGTACCACTCCTATGGATACACAGAAAGATCACTTGAAAAAAGACAAACTCAGGTTCTTCCTCTGGACCTATTATCAGTTTTCTCAACTGGCAAGGACAGGCCGCTCCCAGGAATGTGAAAGGCAGCACAGAAGCTCCCTGCAGCAAGGCTGGACACTGCTGGGTGCAGCAGCTGAGATCTGTCCCTGTGTTGCAGCACTCCAAAGCAATGATTCCTTGTCTGTGTATTTCTAGGAAACCAGAGAGACCATTCTCCCACATGAAAGCCTGTAGCCATTAGTGGCATGCAAGAAAAGCTCTCAGTGGATCATAAGAAAGATTTCTTTTGTGTTTAGTGCTTTCAAACACATTTTAAAAAATTTTTTTTTAAATTATAATAACAAACCCAACTGCTCTGCTAAGACATCATACCCACCTATAGCTACTCCAGCACTTATAACCCCACAGCAAAGGAAGACCTAAGGGCAAGGTGATAAATTATTTG